>LJZU01000253.1:0-83207 GCA_001513805.1 Davidsoniella virescens | reverse complement strand
TTGCCATGTTCACCTGTGACCCACCAGGCGGCTGCACAGTAAGTGATGATTGGCACGAAGATAGCTTTCACCACTCTAATGATCTCTTCGACTGGAGCTTACGGGTAATCTAGCGGTTACCCTGGTCTATAGATTAGTCGGAGTTCCGGGGCCGCTACAGAAATATACTCCGTGTCGAAGACCGGTGGCCTTCCTTTCCTGGATGATGAAAGAATCGAGCTAATCTTAGAATTGTTAAGGCAGATCCTCGGTAATACGTAAAAAGTCTCTTCCTGCTGTAATACTTGATCTGATAAACAATCTAAATCCGGAAAGTAGCACCAGATATCGAGATGATCTCGTACTACATCTAATACGTAACCTATTTAAACAACAATATCATGCAAGATGTTATTACTGATCACAATCGTGAATTCACAAATAAATAGAAGAATATAGATTGACATTCAAGTATCATAACAACAATCCAGAAATCCTGAACATTGTCGGCGAAACAGCATATCACAGGTTCCTATCGTCCCCCATAAGAAATAAATACAAGACAAAACAAGACATAACAGCGCGAACAAAGAGAATTCTAAACACAGAACATCTCGTTCTGAATGTGGACAAGAGAAGATGAAAAAAGCTAGATAAAGAAAAATCTGCAGAAAAAAATATACCGGGTAAGGAGTGACAAGAAGCAATAAAACAGTGTAATAAAAATAAAAATAAAAGACCACTCAAGGAGAATATTGTATGGTACGACAGTACAGTGATGATGACAGAGTTGTATACGAAGAAGACCGAGAAAGATATTCATTTCATACACATAACAAAGCAGTTTGTGAGAGGGTGTGTATTTTTTTGCAAGGTCAAGTATGGCAGACAATTGGGTTGTTTCAGGTTGGTGAGAAAAGAAAGTAATTATCTTTGATTTGATTCTGTCTCTTGGGGGCACTTTCTACTCACTCCAAACCATCCTCCCATTTTTATCCTGATCTAGCTACTAGAAACTGGTTTAGCAAGGGGAAATTTACAGGCACAGGAAGGCAGCGGCAACGGCAACAGCAGCACCGGCGGTGCCAACCAGTCTGGAAGCGCCAGCGGTGACGACCGACGAGGTAGTGGAAACAGAGCCGACAGTGGTGGAAGCACCAGCAGCCTTGGAGGTGGTAGCAGCGGAGGTAGAGGTCTTGGAAGAAGCGCTAGCGGTAGAAACAACTGAGGTGAAACCAGTGGAAGCAGCAGTGCCAGCAGCAACGGTACCGTTACCGTTAGACACGGGGTAGTAGGGAGCGGTGGTGGCAGAGCCAACAACGGTGGACAGGGTAGAGGCAGCACCAGCACCGGCACCGACGGTGGTGGAGGAACCAGCGTCAGCGGCAGTGTAGCCACCCAGACCAGTAGCAGCGGCGGAGGAAACGGTAGAAGCACCGGCACCAACGACACCAGTGGAAGCACCAGGAGCACCGGTAGAGGCGGAACCGGAACCAGAGCCAACGAGCGAGGTAGAAACAGAGCCAGAGGAGGTAGCGGTAGCAGCCTCGTTGGTGTTGGTGCAAGGCACAGTAGTGGTGTAAGTGACACCATCAGTGACGTAGACGACGGTGCTGTAGGAGGTGGCTGAGGCAGCGGCAGGGATGGAGGTGACACCGGTGGCAGCAGAGCCAGCAGTGGTGGCAGCCTCGTTACTGTAGATGCAAGGGACTGTGGTGGTGACAGTGACACCATCGGTAACGTAGACGAGAGTGGTGTACGAAGTGGGTTTAGCAGCAGCCTCGGAGACAACACCGGTGCCAACGGGGACGGAGCCAGTAATGGCGGGGTAAGAGCCAGTGCCGACAATGCCGGTGCCATAGGGAGCGGAGCCAGAGGCAACGCCGGTAGCGGCAGTGCCAATTACGGAAGTGGCCTTATCGTTGGTGTTCGTGCAAGGAACGGTGGTGGTGACAGTGACACCGTCAGTGACGTAAACAAAAGTAGTGTAAGAAGTGGCTGAGGGAACGGCAGGGACGGAGGTGACGCCAGTGACAGCGGGGGCCGTGCCAGCAGGAGTGACGGGGGCAGAACCGGTAACAGAGGTAGCACCAGTCACGATGGGGTAAGGAGCAGTGACGGAGGTGGCAATGGAGGTAGCGGTAGTAGCCTCGTTGGTGGTAGTGCAAGGCACAGTAGTGGTGTAAGTAACACCATCAGTGACGTAGACGACGGTGGTGTAGGAAGTGGCTGAGGGAACAGCAACGGTGGTGGTTGCGTCCTCATCCTCCTCGCAGTCCTCATCATCCTCCTCGTCGTCGGAATCCTCGTAGATTGGAGAGGAAGTACCGGTGGAGGTAGGGACGACGGTGACACCAGTGACACCGGAAGCGACGGCAGTAGGAACGACAGAAGTGGCGTTAGCAGAGCCGTATGGGGCGGTGATGGAGGCAGTGGCTGAGGGAACAGCAACGGTGGTGGTCTCGTCCTCACCCTCCTCGCAGTCCTCATCATCCTCCTCGTCGTCGGAATCCTCGTAGATTGGAGAGGAAGTACCGGTGGAGGTAGGGACGACGGTGACACCAGTGACACCGGAAGCGACGGCAGTAGGAACGACAGAAGTGGCGTTAGCAGAGCCGTATGGGGCAGTAATAGAGGCAGCGGCGGAGGTAGTAGTCTCATCCTCGCAGTCCTCCTCCTCCTCATCCTCACCAATGAGAGTGGGAGTGACGGTAGCAGCAGAATTGGTCACTGAAGCAATATAGGTGGCAGAGGCAATGACGGCAGTTGAAGACACATCTTCCTCCTCATCATTATCGTAAGATTTGCGGATGCCGCGGACAGCGACGTGAGCAGGAACACGGCGAGCGGCAACAGCGTTGGGCTTGACGGGGGACTCAAGGACGGTGGCCATGGCCATCGAGGCCAAAGAAAGAGTAACCAGAGAGCCCTTCATCTTGAATGTGGTATAATTAAGTATATAAGGTAATATATAAAAACGGGAAAAAGTGGTATATAGTATATGCAGAAAAGGTCGTGAATGTTATGTGTGTTGTAAAAACGAATGTAAGTCTCCAAGAAGGGACGGGTGAGCGATCTGTTAGACTAGGAACTCGGTAAAGACTGGTGCTAAGAGGTTCAAAGAACGGACTCAAACACTCGAGTTATGTAGTAGATGCAATAGAAGCCAACAAGACTGAGGAGAAAAAGAAAAAGAGATGGAAGCTTCGACTTGGATGACAGCCGTCTTCTTATATGGAACAGTGGAAGGACGGTCCGCTCGGCCAACGTTGGACCGTTCACATCACAATTCTAATTTCTTGTTTATTCATTGAAATTGGCCATCGCTTAAATGAGCGTTTTTATCGATGGCCACAAGTTCGTTTCCTCCTGCGTATAGAGGAGCTGTACCCCAGAAACAAAGTCTGTTGTAATTCCACACTGAGCCCAAATGTACTAAACCTTACTACGTATCTAACACTATATCCACTTGCCACTACTGTTGCCCTTTGCACTAACAACCGTATTTACTCACTACTCTTGTCTATAGGCCTGTCTCTCGGACAATAATCGGTCACATCTCCCAATAATTTTTCAACACCCCCCCCCCTAGAACGACTGGCCCTCCACTCCCCCTAGAGCCTTGGTTTCCCTGTCCTGTCTTTTCCTGTCCTATTCTATCCTGCTCAGGTCTTGTCGATCCCTGTTGTGCACTAATAGACTATCCATCTTTTTGAACACATTACGCTTCGTACTGTATACATAGAAACACTGATGGCTGCTCATATGCAATAGAGCACTTCGCTTGTCTTTGAGCCACACCCCCCTTAGGCCGTCAATATTCTTACTCACTTTATATTCAAGATGAACTTGTTTTCTCACAAGAGCCTAAAGGCAGGTAAATTGCTCTGCAGGAATAGGAGGCTGTCACTTTTGCGGTTATACATATAATTACAACCGGCTCTTTTCTTTGTTAATTGGAGATTATTGGATTTTGCTTATTGTTAGGGTATACGGCTAGATTTGTTAAGCAAACTAGGGACAACTATCTAAGGGTGTTCTGGATATCAGTTTATCCAAAAGTGCTCTATGTATAACAACTACATTTGTATTACAAGTTATTATCAGGCAATCTTAGTCCTTTACGGATGTTTTGGTGGCAAACAATAAAACGTATTAAGCTGTTTTTGTTGTCTATCCTAACGTAGTACATAGTACTTTTGACTTACATTATACAACTCAATTAACACTTCAATATGTATAACCGCCCGTAAAAGAGACAACAGTGGTGATAATGCATATGATAACTCGCTCGGATCTAAGGGCTTATTCACCCCTACCAAACTCACTGTCCAAGACATGCTAGTTGGGAAGCAAACCCAGTTAGTTTCTCCCTGTGCTCAGGCACGAAACTAAGCCTCTTACTACCTCTACCTCTTATTTCCTAACGCCTCACTTGTATCTCTTGCAGTAAACTCTGCAGCAACATATGTATCATTAAATAGCTTTCCTAGAATACTGTCAGCGTCGCATTTGTGCTGTAAGCTTCTTCTTCCTGCTGGCCAAGCACTTGACCAGAATTTTATACAAAGCCTTAAGACACATACTAAAAATGATCGTGATAAGCGGGAATAGAAGCCGCCCTGTAACGAGGGCTCTTCCTGAAGAAAGAAGAAAATAACGCATATATCACTATATAGTCACCGTCATCCCATGTCGCTAAAGTCAAGCCACCATATTAAGGAGAATATGATCACTTTTCTCTCTCTTTCACTTTCTCATAATCTTACTCCATGGGGACAAATCAACAAGTCGTTAAGAGAGGTGATGTAGGCATGCGCTGGAAGCTCGTAATTCGTCAGATACTACCTGTGCCTTACTGCATAATGGCCAGATAACACAACTCTAACGCTACCTGGCAGTGGTACTGTATCGCTATAGTAGCATTGAATATCTTCTTAGCTTACTTTTGTTCACATAATATTCTGCTAATTGTTGGGCTTTTGTCGCTACAACTCTTACCGCATATAACGCTAAACTGTCCATCCATCTGCTCTAACAAGCTTTATTCTGCATGGATTACTTATAGTGGTTCCAAATATCGGCTGTATGCCCCTGATCCGGGCGTTGTCTTTTTCTTTTTTTTCTTTTGTGTGTGTGTGTGTGTATGTTGAACAAGATATCTTCTTTTCTCGTCATCTTGCTTGACGATTCTGCTGTCAGAAGTCGAGACCTTTGTCATATTTAAGTGCAAATCTTTCTACCCTTTTTTTTTTTAATACTATTTTTTATTTTATTTACTAGGCTGCATGAACCTGATATTACTGATAGTTGGATAGCCAACTTAGACGAAATCTATCAACGCCTCACATAGTAAGTCAATCGTTCGATAGCAGAACCGTCGATGAAGGCCATGATCGACAGAATCTAGTTTCTTTCATATTTTTGTATCGTAGGGAAATGTATGTATGTATATTAGACAAATATACCTACATCGCCAACTTCAGCACGATAATATAAATCTTACTCAAGTCAGCTTTACATTTCGGAAGTCCGTAGCGTAGCAACTGCACTTCTCTCGTAGTAAACGAGCTCGAATAAACGAATTTCGCTGAGAAAATAAGAATTCCCTTTTTTATATTAGTTTTCACATCTGCCTCTTAATACATTATTTCCTCACACTCTATGAAAATAAAAGCAGAAAACAGCAATCAAGCCACCGTGTGTTCCGCGAGATACTAGATCGGGCCAGACCAACTCGTTCCATGGCTTGCCTGCCTTGTCATTTCCTTTCCAAGTTGACACATGCCCCCTTACCATATTGGACTTTGAGCTGGCTGGGTTAAACTCCGCGCGGTCGTTCTTTCGTTTCTTCTCGCTTCCAATGAGATTTGCTTCTATATGTATTTCGTGAGCTTGGCTTGACTACTTTATCATCTCGCTGTATAGTACATACATCAAAGTATCTCGGTGCCTTGTTTCTATCGATTTGTCTAATTTGCAAAAGAACACCCTTTAAGTACTAATATCATGTGCTCGTTTAACTTAATTTGCACATATGTCTCTATATTATTAACTTCATATTGCTTTAGTGTATGCTTGGATAAGATATCCCCTTCTTGATAGAGGAATCTGACATTTTGATATTTCGTACATGTTTGTAAATATGGGCTAGTTGAAGTACGGACGTCACAGATACTAGCCACAATCTTCATATATTCGACATTACTCAATTAAATGACCCTTATCGAACTAGACAATCAGCCAGGGCCCTACTATTCAATGAAAACTAAAAACTAAACTGGCCCGTTTTGATGATTCGATCATGGGTCGACCCAGACCTTTCAGGCCTCTGTTGAACAGACAGGGCTCTTTTTCTGCCTTGTCACAATTTGTTATTTTGATCTGATTTGATAGATGTCTCAGTCCAATCTGGCCTGGGGGGGGGGGGGGGGGGGGACTTTCTAGTAAGGCTAGCAGTACATGTAAGTACAGAATACATTCATAGTTGTGTACGATAGTAGAAAACTGGGAAATAGACCCCTGTGCCATTACCGGGGATATTCTACCTATAACAAAGTAACTATCCAAACGATGTAGATGACTGGTTCTAATGGCAGTAGTTCTTTAGCTTCTTTTACCTTCTTCACAGATCATTTCGAGGACATAAACGAGGGCATCAATAACATCTAAAAACCTCTAGGTCTCCTTGTATGTACACTACGACATCACCAGGTTTATTGATAGCCATCTTACACAGGTAAATTCATACTGGACAGAAGATCTAAGATGACTATCTATCTACCTTCACGACTCACCTCATAGTCTTAAGATAAGGGGGAGGAAACCACACTAGTCTAGATATCAGATATGTTAAAATCTTTAGTATGTGAGGCTCTTGACGTTGTAAGTTAGGCTAAAGAAACGAATCAGTCGATCTTTCAAGGGCTATCTGGAGATAATGATATTAATGCGCACCTCAGTGAGAACTATGTACAATTATACACATATATATTTGTATGTACATTGTGTTCAAGGCACTCACTCCTACCACAGACATCATCTGGTTGGGATGGCGATCGCTATACATAACATCATTAGTCCTGTCTATATATCGCAACCTACATTCACCGTATATTAATCATGTAGAAAACGATAGACTTCTTGCTTGATCTACATTGTAGCCATTGCTGGGGTTTCCATGATGATATTTAGTTTAGGGATTGAATGAGATAACAAAAACAAGCTATCAAATCACATGTTTGCTTCTCATACTTCTTGAACTTGCTTGATTCTATGACAGCACAAATGGTTTCAGTAAAGTGTTACTCTATACTAGGAACAACCCTCAGTGTATAGCTCCTATCGGTTCTGATTTCCTCTAAGTGCTGCTAGTGTATGGCCAAGAGGTACACTAGTATTTATTTTCGTTACTTTATATTTATCATATGCTTAAGGGAAATACTAATATTGAGAGCGTACTTACTGTTGTTCCTTGGAGAAAAAAAAGACAAAGGGTCAAACTTCACGATCCCAAGACTGACCTGATATCATTATATGTAAAATTTCATTTACTTCCGCACTGTGCCCCTGCATTCAAAGGCTCAAAGCGACCCACATCAAGTTTTCTGGTTTGATGAATTGGCCAATGAATACTCGTAAAAAGCACTCTCACAGTGTATATAGACAGTGCACGTACACGCATCTTGGCCCAATCGACGACAGTATCGTCAGATTTATTTTCCTCTTAATTTTTGCCCGGCCGAACAAGTCGCATTAGACTCGAAATTTAGCTGTTTGTTGGTTCGATGATAAATCTTAACTCGGAGGCAGAATATCTTCTAAATTAGTGTCTCAATTGCAAAGGGCGAATTGCCTTGTTTTCTTCTTTTTTTTTAAAAAAAGAAAAAAAATATTTAATCCTAATTTCTATATCCTTTATTTCACATTTATCACATATGCTTACCATTCATCATGTCAATACACTATATTGCTGTAAATGGGTGCATTTTGCGATCACATATCAGCTCTCGGCTAAATTCGGCTTCACCGGGGGGGACAGAATAAGCGGTCATGATAATACTAGAACCCTTACCTGAATATTTACTTATTCTGATGTTTTAGAGTAACAACTTACGGTTGCTCTTCAACCACTAATTCAATCTCGAAGCTACCATAAACGATCAAGACTTTGAAGCCTTCACTGGACATCCCGAAACTTTCTTTTCTTTTCTGTCATTTTCTTCTGTCCGTTTTCCTTCTACGGGCAAAGTGGAACATGTGTTGCGGTCGTGCCTGTTTAATTTAGAGCATAAATCCTTCTATGACTACCTTTTCGAGGAGCTAAACGAGGCGCAGCTGCTTCTATTGCTACTGCAGCTCCCATCTTCTTAGTGCCGTTGCTTTGCTACTACCTACGATAGTGTCTGTGCTGTCTGTTCTGTACGTTGCCATAAGACACCAAGGGGGAAATGGCGCAAAACCTCACCTAACCCTCACCTATGAGTTGAGATTACTGGTCCAACGGCTCTTCTGTTGTATGGAAATACTATAGAACTACCGGTGGCTTTGATCTATAGGTGTGTTAGATGGCTCTTGACGCCTAGACAGTCAGTCAGGTTGCTCTTTAAGGCTTAGAATAGAACCCTAGGCATAAAGCTACAGATGTCAAAACGTACAAAGCATTCACTGTCACATCATTGGAGCTCGTTTTTGTGTTTTTATCGCCCTCCCCGCAAAGCCATTTTTTTTTTCAGAAAAAAAAATAAAACCCTTTCCTTCTCTCTTATATCGTGCTTGGTAGTATTTGGAGGCTTGGCACTTGCTTCGCAGCCAGTGCGAGATCACAGGATAGTTGCCTCGTGCTTTTTGGTGTTTGAGACCAAAGTTTTCAGCACGAAAGTAATACCCTATGGGATCTTTTTACGGTCATAACCACGTCAACTACAGTTCCTTCTATGTATTAGATATGTCATAGAGGCATCACTATGTGCTCCGTGATATGTCCACCCAAGGTTCACCAAGACGCGCAAGTTAGAGCAATACATGTATTTTGCTAAAAAATGCATATTGTTGCATCTACTAATCCTTTCTGTCAACTAATTGTCCTTGCACCAGAAATTATCTAACTGTTACTGATCCTCAGAATCCATCTGGCGTACTCTGCCCTGATCTTCATACTTCCTTAGAAAATCAAAGGAGATTAGATCAGCCCAAGATACATACATGATGTCTTGAAGTAGCCTAGCACAATTGCACTAGTCACAGAGACTAGGAATATCCAACAAGATCAGCTATCCCAAGTCGGCACAGCAGAGAAAATCTATTGTATGATATCTCAGGAATACCACCTGAATCAAGATAGTGGATGCCTCCATAAGAAACATGATGACGAGCTTACAATGAAAAACAATTGTTGCCATCTTGGCAACTGATGTCTTTCGTCTGAAGGACCTGCATAGTTTCATACAGCATGTCATTGCTGAAAAGAGAAATAGAAAGTATTAAAAAAAATTACAAAAGAATAGAACAGGTAGTTCAGTGCCCCTTCTATTTTTTTTTAATTCAGTCTTGATCTGTATACAGCCGAGGATCAAAGTGTCTAAGCATTGATCGTTTTGTGTCCCTTTCTCGTGTTTTGGGGAAACCAAAAAGCTTCTACTAGTATTCGATGTATCTACCCCAAAGAGACCACTCATTTATCTTGCTCCTAGTGCGTCTATTATGTCAGTTCGGCGGGCCGGGCCACCAGATAGATATCAATTGATAGCTTTAACTTGATATATACATACATACATAGTAATCCAACTCACGATCATGTGGCCCAAATCAATACATGTCGTAGTCATATGGTAGTCATCCTGCTCCTAGTCATAGGTTGAGCTCAGGAATCTTGATATTGTAACCTTTGTCTGGTGTTGGACTTGTCCCAGACAGGCGGTTTTACTTCCCGTCCCTACTTTCCCAACCTCACTTGATCCTGTCTAATCAACGGCAACACACCATCATGATTTTTTCTGTGCAGTGCACGTTTATTCAAGGGGTACAAACACGCTCTTGGAGAAACTAAACGTTATGCACCTTCTTGGCTCTGTCGGCCCGGGTATACATGTACAGGGTTATATAACCCTATACAGGGCACGTAATTTACTCAAATGAGTTAGGAAATGGCGTCCTCTTGTATTCAGACGTCCATACTCTTCTTGCAGGCGTTATTAATGCAAGTATGCTGGAACATATAGCGCTGTGATATTATAGTTGTAATTGCATGACTATAGTGCACGAAGTACCGCCAAAGCTGGTCTGATCCATCCTAGCGGCCGGTATTGACCCTGTGGGATAACGCCCGATATAAGGGCTCGGTTTAGCGAACTGGAACTGGCTCCCTGATAAAAGAGGGAGAATCATCCACAGTCGCCCGTCAATCAGTTTGGGCTAGAGAATAAATATCCGTCGAGCTTCGGGTGGGTTTGGATATGGCAATGGTCAGGTCAGTCATTGAGACGAAGTTTCTGTGATACATGTATACTTGACCATGATGGTAATCTGTCCTATGTTCTTTTAAGAGTTTGCTCTGTTTGCTTGCAATTCCAAAAAGGCACAATGCCGATTAGGCGCGAAGTAGGTAGTAGTAGCAAAGCAAACAAAACATGCTTTCAGGGACACGAACTCTTCTAGGGAGATGCCGATACTTCTTGCCGAGTGAGTTTATAGTTGTATCAAGAGCGTATAGAACACTGTATTAATTGCTAGTAGTCAGTCATTGCTTTCCCTTGTTGATATCGTTTTTTGTATGTATCAGTTGTATATTCCTTATGATTTGTGATATTACAAGTCATGGCAAGGAGGCTGCCCAAAAACAAGATGATCGAGTCATGGAACCATTATAATGTGAAAGCTATACCAGAGGAACCTGACAAAACAAGATGACTTTCAGACCAAGTTCTTGTGATATATATGTACACATAATAGTTGTAATATGTATGTACTGGCTGCATAACACCTTAGCCGAGACACAATATTGGATTAGCATTGAACCCTTGGCTAGCCACAGAAAAGAAAGGCTTGATATGTGATCACATACATGTATGCTTATCATGTATAGTTCTTTCGGCTTAATCACCTCCACACATTGGAAAAAATCCTGTAAGTCCTTGGCTGGTATAAACACGTGGGTCATAGAATTTTATTGATGTTCCCTATAGACACCCAGTTTGTTGTTGACAAATATTTGCCTCCCACCGATCGAATGATTTTTTTTTCTCCGAAAGAACCCATGGATCGTGATTTTCGAAAGAATCAAGATCTTTTTCAGTGTTTACTCAGAGAGAAATATATCTAAATTATAGAGAATTCGGACGAGAAAATAGAACTCAATTTGGAGAATGCTGCAGGCCGGAGCTCCTTCGTGTATAAAAAAGAGGGGACAGACTATACCCCATAGAGTCTGGGCATCTCTTCTCATCATCCACGCATGCATAAAGTAAAGGTTTAGCTCCAATTTATGCTGGCCGCCTTCACCGAAGCTCATCTTTGGAGAATATGACAATGTTATTGATTAACAAGGCGAAAAAAAGGCCCTTGAGAATCGTTAGTGTCCTATCACAAGTCCCTCGTGCCCCAGCGGTTGCCTTGAGACAACTAAAAAGCTCCTATAAGCTATTGACAACAAAGTTGCTCTATTGAATTGGCGTCTTTAGTGTGGCAAGATACAATATTGACACGACGTGCTCAAGTTGTATCGAAATGAGCCTCAAGCTTCTAGAGGCTATTATATCTGTATAGTGTCGATTAGTCTATGACTGCTAAATTTCACTCTCGAATATTCCCGTAGCCCTTTCTACAAGATAATATAAATGTAGCTAGCTATACGAGAAACTAGATTACATCAGTTATACTACCAAATACATACAATCGATCGTCATAACAATGCAAAAGTTCATCTACAAGAGGAAAATTTAGCAGTCATGATGACTCCGCCCTTTTTGAGTTAGATTCTCTTTCGCCCTTATAATGCAGATGAAGCTGGAGAAGAGGCAACGATCAACGTAGACTGTTTTACGTATTCACCACCACCAAAAGTTCCTTTCTGTCACTAGTGATTTATAACTATATCTTTGGTGAAATTACCGCAGCTGGCCTTGGCAGGCAAGTATTTTTTTCACGTCTCCGTTCATCGTTGATATGATGCTACATAGATTTAATGGCTCCTCTCACCATTCTTCTTCCGCTTGTTCTTCCTGCTTGTGAGTGGGCTATATGAAATAGAATCTTGTAAAAACTGGGGAAGGG
This sequence comes from Davidsoniella virescens, assembly GCA_001513805.1. Taxonomy (NCBI): domain Eukaryota; kingdom Fungi; phylum Ascomycota; class Sordariomycetes; order Microascales; family Ceratocystidaceae; genus Davidsoniella; species Davidsoniella virescens. The sequence continues at coordinate 70,958 of LJZU01000253.1, read as the reverse complement.
AAAACGAATATATTAAAGGACCAGAGTTTTCTGCGAGGGAACGATCGAAAGTTGACACTAATCTGTATCTTCTCTTAGTAGAAAGATGATATTGATAGCGTCCATTCGTTATTTGGCCTTCACTAGTCACATGATATGCTCACGTTATACAATTAGTAGGCATATTCCCAGGACATTATTTTCTGTAGAATGTCCAATCGTGGCAGTTTCCACCGGCGAATATCTATATAGCTGGCGATAAGAAAAGATAGGCTACCGGAACAAATCCGACTTGACGAGGATGTGATATTGTAATATGCCAGAATATAGAACTAATGATATTGGCAGATTGGGGTATCTTGTGTATCAAGCCGGTCTTATCTATCTGGTACCGAAGTTGTTATCTCTCTGTCGACCAAGTTTGAGTGCCAGCAAATGGGAATATGAACTATTGGCTGGACTTGTATCACCGGCCGAGCTCAAGCTGACCAGAAGAGGTAATATTAGAGAACATACTATTTTGAGTGTAGTCAAAATCAAAGTCACTTGATGGATATGATATGTCATAGTAGTAGAGATATAGTAATTACATTGAATATCCATTATTCTACACCTAAGCAAGCACTAGCTCCAAGGCGCCGGAATCTTTGTTTACATCCTGATAAACCCTGGAGACCTTGAGGCCAGATTTAACGGCGATCTGTTCGAACATCTCCTTGGACCGTTCTTTACCACCGCAGTTGAGCATGATCAGATCAACATTAGCGTTCCGTGGCGTCGGCGGATCGAGCAAGAGCTGGTCAATGACTATGATACGGGCCCGGGGATCTCTAGAGATGGCTTTGGCGAGGTTTGTCAAGATGATGACACAGTTGTCATCCCAGTAGTCATGAAGGATACGGCTGAGCATATAGCACATAGCTATACAAAATAGACTGTTAGTAAATAATTCATAATAGTCATTGGTATGACAGATGCTCAGTTTCACGTACCCCCGGTCACAGGCTGGGCATCGAAAAAGCTATGGCCTTGGAGAACAACGTCTTTCAACGCAGGGTCTCTTGACTTTTCAGCACCTGCGATCACATGTGGCAAGTCTTGAACGACACAACGGGCCGCAGGAATACCAGGGAAGCGCTCTAGGACACTCTTAGTAGTCTTGCCATTATTGCCGCCCACATCTACAAACAGTGGACCGTCAATAGAAATATCACGGGCAACATTTTCCAGCCAGCCGAAATCATAGACGCCAGCGCCCGAGGCATACTGTCCTTTTGCCTCTTCTTGGGAGCTCATGGCTGTGTTGAAGGCCTGTTGGCGGTCTGGGTTGGATGCGATGATGTCCCATAGTGACGTATCAGGTAAGCCGTTGGCGAAGGATATAGGTGTGCCATGGCTAAACCGAGGCTCCTTTTTGCCGTACTTGTCGAAGTACTCGGTCCAGTGCGCACACGGTATCACAGTATGCATGAAGCAGCAGCGGAAGACACAACCAGGCGCAGCATAGGTCTTGAAGGTCGGCGATACTGACGAATGTGATATACGGCCGGGTCCTGCATATGTTAGGCGGCCGACGGAGACGAGAACGCCACACATGCGTCCTAGGTATAGATTGTTAGACTACGGAAGGATATAGTTCGAGCTGGCCTGGAACAGAGATTGGATAGGACGTCTTACTGATAAGCTCTTCTTCGGCGTCAAGGGCAATGGCAATCTCGGCATACGAGATACTGCCTGTTTCGGGAATCATGTCAAAGACCTTCCACTCCTGGAACTGGAAGATAACGGCGATTTCAGACATCTGAGCGAAGTGTTGTAGTCAGCGTTAGCTCCAAGCTATATCTATGTACTCTTGGACATCCTACTAACCATCATTGTGTAATTCAGCACGACGTCCACCGGCTTAGAAGCGGCTGCCAAGATTGCCTGTGCGCCAGCAATGACGGCCGCGCGGTCATCATCCGAACTTGACTCGGCGAAGGCCTTGACTTTGGCGCTAAGATCGTCAGACGCAGCTAAAAGCGCGTCTTTATCTGAGGGAGCCATCTTTGTTCAGAATGCTGTAGTTGTATAAAGCGTAAAACGTTGGGATATCCGTGCTAGTCCTGTATCGTAGATACTGAAGTTCGGAGGGAAGGTTTGCTGTTACACAGATGGAGGGCCTAGATTTGAATAATGATGATATTGGCTTGCTAAAAACTCGGACAACGGATGCCTCTATATATGAGCCCTTCCTGGGTTTATTCAGCACGGTCTAGGCTGTGAGTCTAGCACACAATATCAGTCTTGTTGGGATCTCTCTTCTTTCTCTCTGGTGTGATATACAGGCCACGATTGTGACCAGCCACTTGGTTGGCTAACCGCCAACTCCCACCGCTCCCATTCAGCCCATAATGTAACCACAGACGCCTTTTATAGCAACAGCTTATCGCAAAGCAGAAACGTCGGGTTGCAACAGCGCGAGAATTTACTAGAAGAAGCTCCTTCTTTCGGGAATTTCGGAGTCTCAGCCATAGCCTGGTAGTCAGTTACTATGACAAAAAAGCGCTAGGAAGGAACTGACCGCATACATATATGTAAGCTGATGTTATCTAGATGGCTCTTTTTTGCGGGGGAAAAGAACAGAAATACAGATAGAAAAGATAGAGCGCAGAAACCAACATTCAAAGACTGGCGGGTTCATCAGGGACTAGAACTAGACCCAACAAATCCAGGATTGTGGGATGACAGGACATGCATGCGAGCTGTACGTCGTGCATACAAAGCCAACAGCCAAATCCACTTTGTCTGCAGAGCTGGTTTTCATTGCATTGGCAGTGGACTATGTGGTCTCTTCCAGGATCGGGTTGGTAAGGGGTTATGTGTGTATTTGTAAGTTCAAGAGTCTTTTTTTTTCTTTTTTCTCTGGACTTTTTACGAGGACAAGATGCTGATAGGCAATATCATGAACTGCATAGACCACAAGACGCAGATTGATTTTACTAATTAAAACTTCGACATATATTCACCAGACATACTAGCACCACTATATCATAGACTACCAATCAACTCCTGTAACACGAAGCCATATCTTTCTGGAACTTTCCAGCTGGTCCCGACGGAAAAGCCGCCCAGCATCGAAGAGTCCTTACTCAAGATCCTCTGGATGGAACACGAGAGCACGGACCTCGAGACTCTGTCTCTCGTCACCGTCTAATACTGACGGGTCCTCAAAGGCCGAATGTGGCACTCTAAGGGCACGTCCATCGGTCTTGCTATCGAAGCACTTGATCAGCAGGACCTCGCTAGGCTCTAACCCGCGCTTATAGTACCACTTCTGATTCGGGTTATAGCGCACCTGCATCGTCTCGCCCTTGCGGTTCGGGTAGATCAAGGGGGTCGGAATCAGATCGGCATCATTCACGCTATGAGAATCGGCAACTGTCAACGGGTCACGATGGATGGTCTTGATAGGCCGCCATACGTTGATGAGCTGTATACGTCCCTGAGTCAGAGACTCGACCTCGTCGGGTGGTAGATGGTATGGCACACGGTTACGAGCGGCTTCTGGTGATTGGTCAATGTGCACGCGCTTAACGGGCGTGCGGGGCTGTTGCTCTGTCGTATCATCCAGCGGGCGGCGGATAGTGTGGTCGAAGATGAAGACACGCGAGGCGCCGGTTCTAGTGCTTGTGTTAGTATCTTCTATCATATCTTGCCAAGTTCACAGGAGATGAGAATGTTCTTACACATCTTTGAGCAGCTGCTCGGTCTCCGGGTAGTATGACTCTTTGATCTTCTCCTCGTCGACAAACTCCTTCTCGGTAGCAACATGCTTGACGAACTGAAAACCGTGGCTATCGAGAGTGTACTTGTTCTCTTCGCCTGCTACATTGTGGATAACCACCTGATGCTCCTCAGCCGGTCTCTCGTATGTTTCCGGGCGGCCAACGTAGGTTGGTGCAACCGGCGAGCCGTCATCGTTCGGCTTATAGAAGTACAAAGTAGTTTCTACCTGACGAATGACGCCCCGGGCTGGTGCCGTTTTGAGACCTTGGGCAAGGCCACGGACATGGTGAGTGCTCGGAAGAGCAGAAACTTGGGTGGCAACGGTGGAAGACATGTTGAATAGTAGCTTGATAGTTGTCGCTTGCTTGATTGTGTAGTAGTTAGTTTGATGATGGTGTTCACTTGGTATGTGGTCCTGGTAGCGGGATTCCACTTAGTCTTATATATACCCAGCGAGGTCTCTCCAACGGACTAAAACTATCACCTAAGAGCTTATGTTTATCACGCTATGCACTGTGAATATGAGCTTCGTGCTTACATATAGCACATGCTTAGAAATACTCACAAAAGGTTAACTTACAGGCAGTGGTTCGATATCTAGGTCACGTTCTTAGATCCATAGTTACTGTAGATGGTATTTGTAATGATGGACCACTGGTCCGGCCGTGTTTATGGTAATCTGAGCCACGGATATCATGAATAGATACTTTGATTGTCATCATCTACTGAAATAGTTGACTTGTACTGTTACCCCTCGCATAGCCTCAATATCATCTGACAAAGCCTTGACTCGTAAATATGCCCTAATGGAGTCCTGACTTTGAAAAAGATACTCTACATTCATCATAATCTGTTTGACAACCTTGGGCATTTACTCCTCTTTAGCACGCACAATCTTTGTAATACTAGTTCCGTCACTCAAGATTCTAGTTTCCTCCTCCAATTCGTAGCCATGCAGCCACGGCAAGAACACCGCCCAGCTGAACCAATACAAAACGCTCGCAAATAAACTATACAGACTCAGTGTTAGATAGAAAGTTAATTTCACATTAGTAAGCTTCACGGAGCACTTCACTGGGGTAGTACTTACATACCAACACTGACAACAGCATACAAGGCATACCAAATACCATCTTTATATCGCTGTGCCGGTGGGAAAAGAGGAGCCGCGAGCAGCAACAGACTGAGGAAGATCCGTAGATATACGCCTGGAAGCCATGCCTTGAACGGCCTTTTGATATCTGGTCGCCTCTGCCGAAGAATCAGCAGACCAATGGCTACTGCAGCAGCAAAGATCTGTGCTGGATAACCCTCAACCTCGAGAACAAAGTCGTAGACGCGCTCTGATGGTGGCGTTATAATAACTAGGATAGAGGGTGCCCAATGGATCAACAGCGCACCCAAAGGCGAGTTGAAGGGCCGAGTGGACGAAAAGAACCCACCATACGGTAGGACACCCTGTCGCGCAATCTCTTGCTTGAGGCGAGACATGGAAAACGCCACGACCATTACATTCGCACCAGCAGATAGGGCGATAGCCATCGGAAGAATTTTGCGTCCTAGTGTGTGCCCGAATACACGCTCAAAAAACAGGGCAGCTATCATCTCACCGCTGTTGCGGATATCGTCGAGTGGAATCACGGTGAGATAGGCCAGATTTGTAAGAATATATAGCAGACAGCAAGTAAAAAGAGCCGTTATAGTAGCAGACTTGAGAGTGCGGATGGGGTTCTTGATTTCGTTGACTACATTGTTTGCAGTCTCTAAGCCAGCATACGAATAGAACACCTTGAACATGGATGTGGATATCACACTCCAGTTCCATACGGAGCCCTCAAAGAGCCCATACCAGGTCGAATTTGTTTCTGCTGGAGGTAAAAATAACGGCCCGTCGAAGCCTTGGCCGTTGGCATTGAGATTCGATGGGTTGAATATAAGCACATAGAATCCAGAGAAGATCATAAAGCTGATAATCCCGACCTTGACCCAGCCCAGGGCACTCTGGATACGAACGCCCCACGCAGGCACAACTGTGTGTATAATCACGATGACAGTCAAGAGTCCTGCAGCGAGGCCTTTACGCGCCCATTCGCTCGCCACATCGTAGCCCAAAGCATACAAAGTATATCTACTGAAGATCACGGCGTTACTCGCAGTGAATCCCAGAAAGATCACATACACGCCAACTAGTGTCGATGTCAAGAAGCGCGGCCACCGATACGTAAACTCTAAGTAGACCTTCTCGCCGCCACTGCGCGGTAGCATGGTCCCAAACTCCAAGGCAACCGAAAGCCCACAGGCTGCAATAAGAGCGCCAATGACCCAAAGCACCAAGGCTAGGCCGGGGCTACCAACGGCACGTATAATCGTACCCGGCGTAGCGAAGATGCCGCTGCCAAATACGCGCGATATGATCAGGATATATGTATCTTGCCAACTGAGTAGACGACCAACGACGGCGGTCTCGGGAATAACATCGTCTTCTATAGCACGTGAAGGCTCGGGTGTGACGCCGGTCTCGATCTCGCCGGGTGGGGTTGTCATGTTACTGGTACTCCCGCTATAAGGCGGTGAGAAGTTCCGCGAGAGCAGCGGCTGGGTCTCACTCTCTACCGTCATTGTGGCGGCTGATCGAGTGAAATGGATGGTGGATTTGAAGCAGTATATCGGTCAAGGCTATTAGGGTATCAGATATATAGAACTGTGCCTGTAGGCTAAACAGTCAAAGGTGATGCAAAAGATAGATAGCCGACTGTCATGATACATGAGCAGACACGAGCAATATAGTACAAAAAAAAATGTGTAGGGGTGGAATAGCTGTCACGGCCATAAGACATGGAATCACACGTCAACTCAGCAATACGACATTAGGCATCAAGTGATCGCAGATTGTTCAGCCAGTTGTTTGATTTGAGCTGCCTTTATGAGCACAACTCTAAGCTTCGTTTCTTGTATATCGTATAGAGCCAAAAGGGACGTCTGGCGCAAGAATGGTGATTGTTGAGTAGCGTTGCGTGCTACAGGGAAAGCGCCTTGTATTAGAAATCAAGAATATGTACGTGTTTCAGCATGTAATGTGCCTTGTTTTCTAATGTAGATAACCATTAAGATCCATCTCACAACTTGCGACATTCACACCCGCGATGAGGAAATTCGAGTTGTTTGTTATGACGTCTTATCAGTAACATATGCGCCAATATACAACCCTAGCTAAAAGGGAGCAACCCTAACATATTGACAACATTGGTAACCAACCCTAACGCTTGAGCCCTTGATAAATTGGACTTCGACTTGATTTCAAGTCTGATTTGCCAATCTTAAACAACTATGTAGTTAGAAATATCAAGATCACATACCGGTGACACTTAACACAAGTGGAAGAAACCTATTCTTGTACGAAGGGGTAATCTCTCAAGATCAAAGGCACTCCGACTTCTTTTCCCAGTCTGTAGTGACTGAGACAGCCACCAGCCACCAGCCACATATGGCATATCAATGTTTCACAAAATCTACGTATGTATATGGATGTACAGATGTCTGCATGTATTATATCAAGTGCCTAATCCGGAAACACCAATTGCTCGCTTCTATTGTAAGTAAACATCAAGACTTGTCTATCATTTTTTCCTGTTTGTTCTCGAAGTCAAGAGGGTTGCTCTGTGTGAAAAATTAGACTCAGGGCGCTATTGGAGGGATCGCCGTAAAAATGCGCTAGCAAGACCTGTAGATTACGGAATATCAAACTGGCAACATTCCCGTATGATGTGAAAACGCCTTTTCTCAGACCTAGCATAGTATTGTCAAGAAATATGTACAGTATATCCTGTCTTAAATCCAAAATTTCTGCATTTGATAAGAAAGACATGATGAACCCCAATATGTCGAAGACTCAACAACAGTAAGCAACGTATACGTTCCAGAAGACAAGACTGTCAAAAGCCGAGATTTAGATGGCATCAAGACAACTAGAAGAATAGAAAGTCAGCTTGAAGTAAGATAAAAAACTAGATTTGCGTAACCTAAGGCATAGATTAGGAATGAATCTAACGCAAAGCGCCATATAAGCTAAACAACATACACCTACCCAATGTAGGGCTCTTTGGAGATACGTATATAACCCCAAAACTGCCATTAATTAGTCTAGAAACCTAAGTTATAGCACAATTTCTAACTTGTCTCAATAGCAACTATTATACAGACATATCACTAAAAATCAAGTGATGAACTAAAGCATGGATACTAGACATTCGAAAGATATGAATCATTTCTTTCAAGATCAACTGAGAAGGCCACTGAAGTCTCCCAATCTTTATTACCATTTAGCACAATCACTAAAAGAAACTGAGTGGAACCATTCAGTTAAGAGTGGTACAGATAGCTAAGGTTCCGATAGTAATCTGTCAAGGAGATTACAGCTGCCAAGGTCCAGAAAGATATGAGTCCTGTTCGATGAATCGAATATTCTTCAATTTCAATCAGTGTACTGATTCGTGTAGAAACTAAAACCTAGTGTTGGGTGATTCCACGTTGCAATCTTGTCTTCAGAGATTGTTATTCATTATTCAAATCGAATAGAAATCATACATAATACGAATATTGCATCAATTCGTATGCTACTATCAATTGAGAGATATCGTCATTATTTTCAATTCAGTAATTGACCCACCATAGATGCCTTCGTTCGATGCGAGATTTTGATCATCGATGGGTGCTTCCGAAGAGCTTTGCTAGCTAGCTACTTTCAAGCAAGTAAACTAAACATACGAGAAAATTAGCTCAAGCTCGTTAGAACGAATTTCGAGTAGGTTAGTGAGTGTAGCTATATGAAACCATCCATTAGAGGAATGTGATCAGCGTTCTGAGCTTTGACATGATAGAAAGCGGGCACTAAAAGTCAATGACAGAAACCTTATAGCGGCACACACGACGGGTAGCAAGCCACCATCAAGGTTCATCATTTCCTCTGGATTTCTCACTGGAGCTGTCATTCGGATTATTTTGATCTATGTATTGTCTTGCCATCTCTGCCGGTGATTTGTTTTATCACTAATGTACTGAATTGGTACTAAGGCATGCTTTTTATGAGCTACTTGGTTTACTCATCATTTCCTCATATCTCAATGTGAAATTGCTCCGTATGATGAGATATCGAATGTCCGGGAACACATGAAGATGTGTAATTTGTAATACCGGAACTGGATGGTAGGTAATGATGAGCATGGTACTGACTGATATCTGGCGTGTCACGGATAGTGGGCGGCATGAATATCGTCATCATCAGCGTCTGTCCTAGTAATCTTGACATTCAAAGAACCACAAGCAATGGGAATTATACGTATATATATATATATCTGGTATGAATTTATGCAGCAGCTGATCGAGTAAGAAAAGTTACCAAGATCTCATGAACTTTGGGCCTGAGAATCATGGATATCCAGAGGCGTAGAGTATAAATGATATTACAACCCATGGAATATTCCTTGAAAATTATAGGTGGATGATGAAGCAAGGTCCCCTCTCCCCTTCTCAAAGCGCGCCTTTTCTTTTCCATAATTTTAATATCGCCTAATTAGCTTCGTGAAGCGCGAAAGCTACTTCTCGTCTCGGGAAATATTTGTAGTCATGGACCAGGTTATATCCAGAAGATTAACATGGGCTTTTTTTTTCTTTCTTTCTTTCTTTCTGACTATATTGCTTTCTCGAGTAGATAATCGTTGCTACGACAGTAGTTTTTTTTTTTTTTTTTTGTTTCTTAAGAAGCACGGTCGTCTTCCATGACATGCTAATTTACTGGGCTTCCACGAGGAAAAGTGGGTCATAGTCAGATGTAGGGGACAAGACGCGATAGACGCAGTCAGTCAATATGACATGTAGAGAAGTATTTCGCCATGGGGATTGGTATAGGCTCGTAGTTGGAATTCTAGGTCAAGTATATAGTACAATTTGCAAAAAGACGAATGATACTGGGATAGAGTATGATTGATGTAGATGGAAGGAAAGGGCTGTTGATTGGAAACATCGCCACATTCAATTTGATAGAACATGTTTATTGATTTGCTCTGTAAATTCAAAAATATCAAAATGTGGTTTGATCACTTGAGATTTCTTTTTATCTGCTCAAGCGCATCGGTGAATGACCTTTGGCGACGATAAAGCCTGTCCCCTCCTTCTTTCGCCCTTTTTTCTTCGTATTGTCAAATTATGCAAGGATAGTATAACTAACCAATGAATAGTTATTCTATGGCAGCAATACAATTATATCTCGTCTAGACGAAAATGAACGGAGGTGCCTGGTTTTCCTTATTCATGGCACGGATGCAATAGGGAAATATTGAAGCAGTCTAGGAGTGATGTTTGTTCACGCTTGTACATGTATCAACTAGCAGATAGCACTTGGGCAATGACCTCCTTGTTATACCCCCTCTAATGACTTGATAAACTTGGAGAATTTGGCCTGATTGAATCCCTTATACATTAAAGAGATAACAGGGAGAGGATAGTGAGCGGGTAGCAATAGTAGATTATATTAAGAACTGGGTAAAGGCAAGAAATTATAATTGGCTATAGCTGTGTTCTCGAGACTATTAGTGAGCAGAGTGTCCTAGGGCACAAGAAATTAGAGAGAACCCTTGTGTCTAGTACATGTACGATAATAAGCAAAGCAAGCACTATGGATAGCAATGATAACTGATTATTTTAATTCATATAGAGTACGGACTGTATATTAGTATATCTGTATCGTGTTATTGCTTTTGATTCTGCGGCTGAGAAAGCATGGGGCAGCATAATCTGCACACACTATAATACCTCTATATGGATTGAGACGACCGAAGAACGGATTTTTTTTTTCATTCAATTTTACTAAGGTGGAAATGGAGCTCTGATAGCTATGTAGCACCTCGGCATCCTGATACTAACTAGTATATAATATAAGGTGAAGGACAACCTACTTCTCAACAGTGATAGGGCCAATACAAAAACATTTGCTATGGTTTCGTTATATGCTATTTCTGCGCATTTCAACTATTAATCCTTTCTGGAAAAACCACCTCATCGAGAACCTGTCTCAAAACCTCCTAACATTTTGTAGCCCCTTGTATTATAAACCCTCCTAGAACAGTATGGTTACTACCTGGCATCTATCTACCTTCTGCATAACTTCATGAGTGGAGAGGCTTCCGAAGGATGGATAGGCCTGAGAGAACGTAAAAAGAAGAGGGACAAGTGAAGATAAAAATTCTCATGGTACATATTTGTGTGATGGGCAAGTGATATGCCATTGCATGAGAGTTTTAGGCTAGATGAAACAGAAACTGCATTAAATTGCTACATACGGCTTCAAATCAAGCTAATGTGCTACTAGTGGTGGCACTATATGACATCTTGCATGAAATCCAGGGGAATCTCACTTGAGATGCATGCATAAACTTACTCTGATTACTTTGACGGCTAGTGCAGATCTGTCAGGCTGAATTTGCCTCCAAGTAACTACCTTTTGGATAAGAGCAGACTTCGAATCACGGAAGATATGTACAACTGTACTTGCTTATAAATTTCACCACGCAACCTGACTGACGTTGGTAGCGGCTCAGAACATTTGCGTCTGATTTTGCCATTGTTGGGTAGAATTTTATTGATATATGGTCAGGAACACGATTAAGAAGTCGTTGACGTTGACTTATCATGACTGAAACATGATTTCTACTTCTAATCCCAATATGTCTGTACTAATAAGTGTAGGACGACTCAAGAAGTAAGGGGCTAAGGGGAGCACAGCAGGTTTATACTATATTGGGCAAGTATCTCGAAATCCCACAGATCTGGATATCACATGTGATTCTTATAGTTCGTAGTTAAGTAAAGTAGCGTACTATGTACATATATGTCTGTATATACATATATAAAGCCTGACAGACCAGTAAATGGATACTACATAGTAGTGCGTGGTATATCCGGAATTATGTAGCTAGACTTCATAAAATTTATTTACAATGAGAAAAAAAGATACAAGAGAAAAGAACTTGAGAGTGATAAAGAACTGTCCGTGGAAGACGCGAAGAACGACCCAAGAAATCAAACGAATGTTCAAAGTAGTCCCTGAAATGAACACAAATGAAAAGAAGACCTAGAAGGACAAGGAGTTGGAGGGAGGATAGTAAGGAAAGAAAAGATCCTAGGCTAGGAAGTGCGCTAAAACTTAATACTAGGCCTAGAAGAGAGACAAGAGTAGGACAGTGAAAAAGGCCAAGAAGCGATTTCTTTAGCTTAAGATTCCTTGATCTTGAGTTAGCCTGAAAACGCATATACACTGATAGAATATTTCGACTATACAAATGTCTATAGCCTAAAGAGGTGATTCTGTTGATACATACATACATATCTACAAGTGCGTTGGGCTGCACACATAACCATACAGATGTACTATACTAAAAGTAGTAGAAGCTGACACAATAAGAGTCGATCAGTAGCCGTGCTGAGACAGGAACATTGTGTCGTTCATTCCTCCCACCCATAGAATCAATACTGGCTTTCTCGGAACACACAAACATGTTCATGTAGTCGAAAGCAAAGAAGAAGAGAAGATGCTATAAGACACATATGTCTGTACATACAGATAAGAAAACGGATTGCCAGAGGAGGGACCTTGCTTTGGAACATCGTGTTTTCTTTATCGGCTGGATTCGCGAGAAAAGAAGCGGCTAAACCATGTGACGGATGATAGACATAGATACCAGATATAGTGGTAGTAAGAGGGTTGCGTCCTCCTTCTGAATCTGGAAAGTCTAGAGATATCTGATCTTCAACGGCGAGACCTTGCTCCCTCTGCCTCCCGCTTTTTTATTTATTTACTTTATCTTTATTTTATTTCAACTTAATTTCTACATATATTGCCTTCCTCGTGTCGGCCTGGATCCGAGCATCGGAGAATACCAAGACACATCAACAATACCCTCAAAAGAAGATGGGCCTGATTAGCATGATTTATAACAATGATGCATGGTGTAAGAGAATGTTTTCTCGCCTGTGGAGATCATTGGCACCCTAAAGTCTTGGAAGATCAATCACTGATAAGTAGAAAGCCAAACGGAACACATCTTGAGGCACAGAAAACGAACAAACCATACGCTCTCTTTGGGGAGGTGGCTATGGCAAGTTTCCTGCTGGTTTTGTTTTCTGTTCGAAGGCTGTTTGGGAATCATCATGGAAACTCCATTTTTCAAGCATAATAGAATTGTTTGCTTCTCTTTTTACTTTCCTTCCATTTACTAGATGATGGGGGAAAAAAAAGGACAAAATTTAATCAAAATGAAGCAATCATTTTTGTGTTTCCTTCTCGTACTGCTACAAAACGCTCTTGGTACACCATAGCTTCTAGTTTGGGGGTGGTTGCGCTACATATTCGCTATGCCGAATGCTTCAGAGGCTTGACCACTAAAGACAGAGGCATAGAGGGACAATGGGATTCTTGATTGCGCTAGCGTTTGTTTGTTGGTGCTTTATGGTTTTTCTTTTTTCTCGTTTAGCCATGCATACCAAGTACTCAAGTATCTGATTCACCTAGTTGTTACTGATGTGTGGCCTTCAATATCTGACTCGGTACGTTCTTCCCCTGTGTCTTCTTCATGATATCCGTCTTTTTACTGAGAGAATTTCCAATATTCTTGAATTGGTGATAAGTTAGTTTCAGCAAGAAGATAACGCACGGTCTTCAGGTTGTTCTAATTCTCGTGGTTGTGGAGAACTCTTAGCCATGTTTGGCTAGAAATGTTCTATGTGGAGGCTGTCCCAGCCCCTGGCTAAGCTAGTTATGTATACTACATATGAAGAAGTGAATGCCAGAATCGCCAGTGGCGGAGACAGGAAGCAATGGATGGACGAAGACGAGGACCATGCGTTCTTTTTTTTTTTCTTTTCTTGTCCATCTGCCTTGTCTCTTTGTAGATATTGTGACAATAGAAGACCAGAGGGAAAAACGAGAGATACAAACTACAAGATGCAAACTTAAGCTCGGGCCCTCGACTGGCGATACTACTTACTTTGTACTTTTGAAAGAACATTGCCCGCTAATACATACAACATAGTATGTAGCTAGCTATACACTACATATCACGCGTGCTTTGATTGTACTTGGCACACAGTACAACCAATGGCTATCTATCCCTGGTAGCTCAATTTCGTCTGGGGCTAGACCCTTGACTTCAAAACCTAGCGAGAAAGCAAGAGAGGAAGAGAATACAGTAAGTTGCCATAAACGATTATAGTAGCAGTGCCTAGTTCCAACGATTGGTAACAAAGCGGCCTCTCTATTTTTTTTTCTTCTTTTTCTTTCTTATATAACTAGTTACTTTCTAGGTTGGATCTAGTGTCCAGCCTCCCTTAAGAACAAGAAACAAAGCCTTGCCAATACTGACCTGGGGGCCAGAGAAGGAGGAAGAGGAGGGCCTGTGATAAAGAGGCTGTTCAAGACTTTTACTTAGAGGGTGTTTGCCATTGAGTTTTCTTCCTAAGTTTTTCTGGGCGGTCGATGAGATTAGAAAGAAGCGCCACATTCGTACTTTAAACCCAAAATAGCTTTGACAACTTGCGTTGTTGGTGTTACTGATGATTTCACGACGAAAGGGGAGTAAGCCAAACAGAAGAAATAAAGGACGGCAATTGTCTTATTGCTATGGCATATCAATAGGGAGTTCCAGGCCGATCTTTCTACGTGTGCCCTTCGTAGGAGAAGTGCTAATTATTCTAAGCAGCGGCTTGAAAGGCGTCTATAGCATTCTTCTTAGTGCCCTTTTATACGTACCCTATCTTTCATTATCTTTCTTCTACGTCCTTTCGGGACTAAAAGCTAGTAAAATTCACAGTCTTCCAGGTCTGTGATCCTCTCTGTTCTTGAGATCCTTCTATCAGTTCTCTCTTGTCTTCGATACTACTTTTCAACTTACTGAACTTGGATGGAAGGGGGGGGGGGGGNNGGGGGGGGGGGGCTTGTTTGCTTTGCTTACTAGTTCCTACACACTTCTACTGACTAGTTATCTTAGCATCTTTTTCTTTCCCACTATCTACCTTCGCTTGGAGCTTGTCTGGTTCCATTCTTATGCACTGAACCTGGTGCACAAGCCTGTTTCCTGCGCTTCTTTTATTAATCGATAAATTACTCTTCTTTTTTTCTCTTTCCGCTTTTGCTCCACATGGAAACTAACTAACACGCTATTCTATTCCGATTCTGTTTCTTTGTAGCTCAAGCAAGCTTTGGAGAGACCAGTCGTACTAATACCTTACCTGCACACAAATTACCACCAAGTATATCATCAGTGCGCTCCCGCTTTCTCATTTGACTTGTCCGTCGTCCTGCTTCTGCTTGTTCGTTCCATTCCCTTCTTCTTGTTATTATTTGTCTTTTATTTTTCTGTTCAAAGAGTCTGTAAGATCTGGCTCATCTTCATCTCTCCGTCTGTGTGATCTTCTCATTTATCAACGAAACTCACGAAATCGTCACTTGCGTTCGTATCTTGTTGTTTTAATTTTGCTTCATATCAATTGCCCCGACAGTCACTCGCGCCTGCGTCCAACTATCCCTCAAGTCAACATTCTCTTTCTGCTTCCATCCTATTTCTCACACTATTATTCATCATGGGCCTCATCGACCGCATCCAGGCTAAACTCGAGCTGTACCGTCTCGAGAAGCGCTACACCCGCCATCGCCACCGTCGCTCTACCTTTCAAACAGCTGCCGTCTACGTTGACGGCGAGTATGTCTACCAGACGCCCAATATGACCGGCTCGTCTGACTACTCCAGCAGCGCCAACAGTCCAAACCACACGGGCCAGTCTGCCACTATCAACACTGCCGGTGCTATCAACGCCCTTCACTTCGAGGCCCCGTCGCCTATCTCTCCTTCACTGCCATCGAGCAACAGCAGCAACTTTGCCGCTGAGCAGCGTAACAAGCGCAACAAGCGCATGTCTATGCCGGCTTTTGGTGGCTCGTCCATGTCGACCGCGACGTCGACCGCTTCTAAACCCTCGACCCCGCCGCACTCGTGGTAAGATGGCTATGAGAGAAGGGGTTGCTCTACCCAATATTGTGTATTGCGATTCATATGGTCGCTTCACTCGACAACAAGGGCTGTGAGGTACACCATGACTAGCTACTCTTACTATGGATTCCTATGATTAGAGCATCACCTCCCCCCCCCCCAGTCGCCGCATGGAAAGACCAGCAAATACTGGTCTAAGGATAGGCATTACGACAATGCCGAAAGGCCATGTCTCTTTTCTATCTTTGCCCCATCATATGGTCCTTTTTAATGAGCCTGGGTCCCTTTCCACTGTTCTTCCCGTTGTCATTAATACGACAACTTCTTCCATAACGAGCCCGATAAGAGATACGGGCACCACAATTGAACATCCATACGACATTCGTATGGACAATCCTTCAAAAGGATCACGAATAACCATGCAGAGTCCATGAAAAACTGCCGTCTTCTACATTTTGTATTCCAGGTCGTTGGCCGCCTAAAGAAGCGTAACCAACGCTATGATGACTATTCTTCTATGAC
The DNA here is from genome assembly GCA_001513805.1 of Davidsoniella virescens. Taxonomy (NCBI): domain Eukaryota; kingdom Fungi; phylum Ascomycota; class Sordariomycetes; order Microascales; family Ceratocystidaceae; genus Davidsoniella; species Davidsoniella virescens. The sequence continues at coordinate 54,654 of LJZU01000253.1, read as the reverse complement.
ATTCTTTTCTATCTTTTTCTTTTCTCCCTTTATCTTATTCTCTTCTTACCATCCCTTAGACAAATTGTTACCACCATACTACTTTTATTATCTTATTCATCACCATGATCTTCTAAATATTGAGGTATCAAAACAATGGGTTCTCACCCATTTGTCTGGTTTTTTTTATGCTTGATCTAGTTCTCTTTACTTTCGAACTTCTGACATTCATCTTTTACCTCCATGTAGTCCTTAACTGGTATATAACCTCCAGTTACGCAAATGGATATAAAATGGCGCTACTTGTGGCTAGACACGTCTGAAGCCCTCTTACTCGTTCAATTCTTGGCTTGGCTTGTAATTATTCTTATATTCAAAACATCACATTTTCAAAAGCAATGTTTAACCTCCCAATCTGAATCATCGTGACTTTAACCTTTATGCATGTAACCAGCGTGAATGAAGTTGATCAATTTTTGCAATTTTCTCACAGCTCTCTTCTCCATAGACGATGAAAATCCATCATCACTACAGGCAACTAGCTCGCTTAGCTCAGTTTCACATAATATCAAGTAATGCGAAGGTCGCCAGTTCGACCCTGGTAGTGAGCAATATCACAAAGATATCTTTGTTGTGATAATATCTCTTATTTTTGGGTAATAGTGTTCCTTTGAGGCTCATTCTCGACAGTCCAAGGTACGATATGAGACCTTCACGTACCCAAACACCCATGTACAACCAACTCTAGGTTCGGATATTGGTGTAGTTGAATTCTCTCTTTTTTTTTTTGTACTAACTAGCATTATTACATATGACGTTTGACGCCACCCCAAAATCGAATTAATACACCACACAGATTCTTGAATCTTGACGATGTAAACCTACGTCTTTTCTATAGAGGTACCTACCGCGGTACTTCCAGACCACGATGTGTCAGGAGGCTCATCTGGAACTGGTGGCAAGTTGCTTGGTCTTCTTAGTGCCGGTGGCGCTGGAGATAGATCTATCGAGCTTGGAACCCTAAGCTCTAGCTCCGGCCTCGTAATTTGGCCAGGTTGGTGCTGCATCTTTTGAGCTTCGAGGTCTAGCTCCTGTCTGTCGCCCTCTTTCTTGTGTGGGAATAGCTGGCGCATCTTATAAACGAGGTTTTGTAACCCCATATAAGGCATGTTCACTGGTGATTCTCCGTCGTAGATTAGTAGGTCATACAAAAAAGCACCTAAAGCCGCACCTACAAAGGGCATGACAAGAGGTACCCAGAAATAGTAGCCGCCTGCTGTCCACACTTTAGTGCCATAACCTACAATCCACGAAGCTAGTCGCGGCAGCGTATCACGTGCGGCATTCATGGCATAGCCTGTCTCCCAACCAAAGCACATGCCGATGGCAAACACTAGTAGCCCAACAGCCAACGGTAGGGCAGCCACTCCGCCAAGATTGCCACGGTCCGTAACAGCTAGAATACCCGCCATGAGTACAGCAGATGCGATGATTTCAGAAAACACTTGTCCGGTCTTGTTCAAGAAGGGCACGGGATACGTGCAGAACAACCCTGCGGTTGACGTCGATCCGCCAACAGTACGTATTCCATGGCCCCCCTCGAAATTGTCGATGGCCGAGATGTAGTTGCCATACATGATCAGCGCGCCTGCGAACCCGCCTAACATCTGCGCAGCGATATACCCCGGCACTTTCCGCCAACTGAACTGACGAAACGTAGCTAGTGTCACCGTAACAGCTGGGTTGAGATGGGCGCCCGACTTTCCGGAAGCGAAGATACCGAAGCCCACAGCTAGGCCCCAGCCACAGTTGATGCTTAGGTAGTCACCGGCATTACCACCACTCAGGGTCTTCTGGGCTACGACACTGTCGCCAAAGAGCACGACTACAAGTGTGCCCAGAAACTCGGACAGATAGTCTTGGTAACGTCGGCGTATACGGGGCCAAGCCGGAGAACCGTTGGTAGGCTCGATGTCATCAAGACATGGATCAGTATTGTTGTGTTGATGTCGCTCTTGACTGACCTTCCGAGCTTCGGCTAAGCCGACCTTACCAAGCTTTGATCCCATTCAAGAAGCAAACAAGGAGATGCTGAACCTAGAGATTGTAGAATTCGTTGAGTGTCCTGGTGGATTTGATGGTTATAGGCGTCGTTAGAGCCTCACTCATACTAACAGGGCCGATCCCCTGGTGAAATATCGATATATAAGAACCTGCCATTTCAATTCTTGATGTTAGTTGAATTGTTACATGATTTGTATGATAGAAAAAGGGACTTTCGTACTTCGTAATCGAGATCTAGGAGGTGACGCTGGCAACGAGTATATCAAAATTGGCTGGTTGATATAGAACATGAACTCATTAGAGAAAGAGAAGCGACTTGGCTTAAGCTTATCGAATGAAAAAGGCAAGATGCTGTGATATTGTAGCCAAAAAATTGAGTGTCTGTCCACGGTCAAGTCAGCAAGACGAAGCGGTATTCTGTTCTTTTTGTATTTCGTTTGCCTCCAACAATGACCCCAACAGTCAACGACACACTAAAGCCAAATCATCGCGTCCAGGCATAATCGATGCACTAGACGGTTGCCATCGGACCAATACCTTTTCAGAAAGTACTCTACGTATTTGCCTCGAGGTCACCGGTAGCAGAAGCAGCTATTTTGATTCTAGCTATCATTGATGAAATATCGAACGTCATGGGACGTGGCGTAATGGCAAAAAGAAGTAGCTTCAGTGGAAGCATCGCCAGCAGTGGCATAGCGTCGTTAGCGGTTTCGACTTTAAGGGCAAAAAGCTATCTAGTAAGAGGCAACGACTAGAGGGAAAAAATAATTTGCACCGATACAGCCGGCTTAGCCATGTAACTTTACTTATTCTACTTATTGTTCACGTTGTGCGGGTTGTTTTAGACTTTGCAGGTCTAGATCAATCACCACACAGAGCAAGGAACATCACATACTGTAGTCATATAGCACTCAACTCGATCACCAATAAAGACAACGTTGGTAACACAAAAATTGGGGAGCAAAATTCTAGAATGATGACAGTATCTCCATAAACCATACAAGAAAAAGCATTCTCTTCGGTTATTTGGCTTGCACCGCGAACAAACGTTATAAGCGGACCGAAACTTCACATCCCATCAAAAATACAAACACAAACCCCCCAAACGACCCTACCCCTGTATAAAGTCATATGTCATCATGTTATCCATGCTGCGGCGTATCTAGTGTTATTCAAGCTGCCTCTTGAACAAGGCGCTCCATCCATTGGCGGAAGGTACCAAGGAGCCAGTCATTGAGAGCATCTAGAACGGCTAGTAGACGGAAGGTCTCCTGAACCATGGCAGTCGAGCCAATGACAACAGGACCCATGATCTTGACAACTTCCGTATCGTCTCGGCATGCAAAGAACAGGCGCCAAGTATCATTTTCCGCCGAGATAAGCGGAAGGATAGGTAGAGGGGGAACGGTGTGGTACTCGCGGAAATGATCTACACGCTTAAACCAACTAGCAGCCCAAACAGACAAGCGAACACGCATATTCATGACAGTGTCATTGAGTGAGGCACTACCGAAGAAGATACCAACAGGAGCTATACGCATGAGGCGATACATGGAAGGCGTGATAGTAGGCACGGGTGACTTCTTGATGTAGCGCTTGATGCCAGCACGTAGTGGGTCTTCCTGTTCAAGCAGAAGACCGAGACCGAAACCATGCAGGAATTCCTGATCAGCCTGTTTCTTCACAAATGTAGCTTGTGAAGTTTGCTGGGGCTCTTCAACGATGATAGAAGTATCATCAACGAGGAATTGATAACAAATTTGAGCATTGTCCAGTTCCTGCATAGCTACTTTTTCGCCAAACGCTAAACGTAGGATTTGGTTATGGACCTCGTAACTAGAGGAGGATCCAGTCTGAGCCTGGTTAGATCTCTTCACCAGACCGACGACAGTCTGTAGCCGGTTCGAAAGCTCAGCAACGTTGAGATCGCTATCATGTCCCTGGCCGATACGGGTACCGTATGCTGACTCGGGCTGGTACTGGAAGTCATCAAGAAGCTCCAGTTCGTGGCGCTTGTGGGCTGGAAGGAAAGGCTTACCACCTTCCAAGATATCCCGAATTAGATCAAGCACGTTGGTGAAGCTGTGATCAATACTGGTAAGCTTGGGGCGCAGCGTCTTGAAAGATGACATAGGCTTCCAAACAATCTCCCAGTCCATGTTGTGTAGAATGCCGATATCAGCGGAGGCATGACTAGTAGTTGCGGCAATCGGTGCCAATGATGCAACTGGAGTAGTTACAGATTCTGCCTCGTTGGTAGTAGCGCGCTTTGTGGTCTTGGTGGTGGTTTCGTTCTTCTGAGGTCGGCAAGCTACAGAGACAGAATCACCAGGGCTAATTTCACTTTCCTGGTTATTGGCCGGAATAGATGTCTGCTGGCTTGTCGCCACAGATCCCGAAGGTGCCTCACTGAAAGGAACGCTGTTCGAGACAAGACTGTTGCGGCGCTTACGTGCTTCTTCATAGCGTCTCTTCATGTCTTCAACAACTGGGAGACGAACGCCATCTATACACAATAGAAGGCTAGGATCTAGATACGTTGGATCTACATGCAGAATGTCCTCATCGGTGGCGTCGCCGGTGAATATACGATTGATGCGGTTCATACGAGACTTTTCCTGAGGCGATGCTTGGGAAGCATTGTCATGTTGGTAGTTTAAAGTTGAAGTAGTACTTTTTCCGTCATCGTCCACTCTAGAAAGAACCAGAAGATCTTCGGTCGTCAAAGGTTCAGGGAAGGAGACTTCGCCAGCCTTGTTGATCATACGGCCATTAGCATCAAGAGCAAAGACAGACTTAAACTTATGACGACCACGGGTCGAACCAGAGCGGCCACAAGAATTATCACGAAGCCTTTGAGTATGCGATGCGTACGATACGATTGACGGGGGTGGTCTAACAGAAGGGCCTTGCCTCGAAGTCGGTCTAGTGCTGTTTTCGGAGCGTGCGGCGTGCGATGATACCTCTGAGATCGCTAACTTGGAGGGCTTTTTTGAGGGTGCCTGGCGGATACTCAAGCCAGGACCACGAACTGACAACGCAGAGGGTGCTTTGTTACGACGAGACGCATCCGACATCACAGGAGCGGCTTGATTTGGTCTACTTTTGATAGAATTGCCAGCAGCAGCTATCTTGGCGGAACTCACGCTTGTTTTTGCGTGTTCTCTTGATGGCTCCAACTGAGGGCCCCATGGTTTGGTGACAGAATCCTTCTGTGACCAGGCATCGTCCGTTGCCTGCGTGGTAGAACCGTTGTGAGCCATGACGATGCTTAGCGAAGTATATAGTACTTTAGAGCAATTATACAATCAGCTGGTATGCTATAGCTGCAAAGTATTTTCTTGATTAGTACTAAAGCTCAGAAGACAAGGCTTAAAGCAGGAGTCCAAGTATTTGAGGAAAACAAAAGCTCTATAGCAGCCTACCTATGGTATGATTGAAAAGATATAAAAAATAAAAAAAAGAATAAGAGAACTACAAGTCTGGAATTGTTCGAGTTTTTACAGAGCAGCGCCAGCACATCGACGGCTTTCCCCTAGTCCAATCACTACGCACTAGAGTGCTGAGTGGTCGTGCTCTGATGACGGCGGGTAGAAATCGACGGTACTGGAGGGAATTTTGGTGTATTGAGATGGCGACGCGAATGAGGAATGTATATGACCAAGTGTAGATTAGATGGGTGGTGGGCGGCTAATGACGATGATTGGGCTCGTTAAGCAACGGGAAGATGTAGGTGATCAGATTTTCAACCGATGGTAGAGTGGGAGAGATGTAACTCTATATTGGCATAGAGATGCTGTAAAGAAATGTGGATAGATAAACAAAGGGCAGATGGCAATTACGCCAACGACTCCTACAATAATGGAAACAGCAAGATGTGCATCAACAAAGATAGAGTGCAGAGTCAGTGCCACAGGAGAGAGACAATCAACGCGTTGAGTGTTGATTGAGGTCGGAGTAACGATTAAAGGTTTATTCTGGCGCGGGTTGTGCAAGGTTGTAAAAAATCCTGTTTGCCAATCGATCACCGTGTTTAGTGGGCCGAATAGTTCATTCCAGGACATTTGCCACTATACATTCCTTTGCCTAAACCTTGTCATCACGGGAACGCAACAAGAACTGGACTCTGTATCCGTACAGTGCAATATGTGTGTGTGCACAGTCTATTGACAAACAACTTCACATGTTGTCAAAGACGATGTTTGCAGCTACTCCCAAATTTGGTGGAGCTCGTACATGAAGTTATGGAATCTTTTGCGGTGAATGAAGGCAGAACTACAAGTTGCTGACGTACAAGACTACTCAGACTCTTAGCATAGTATTGCCAATGACACATAGCAGGTCTACACAAATATAGGTGATAACATAATATCATACACGTTATTAACAAATATTTCATTGAGATGAATAAAAACTTCAAAAGCAAAAGTTCAAAACTATCCATTCATCAACTAAACTCATACGCAGATCATGTCAACGCCACTGACATTGCTTAAACTAAGGACTACCGATGATCAACTAAAAATTACCACAATCAATTCAACATTCAATACAAAGGAAATAAGCAACAATCGATACGAGATCTGGTCGTCGCGTTTACAGCAATGCAAATATATCGAGCACTTTAGTCACGCAGGTTGAAGGCATCTTCCAGACACGAAACAACACTAGCGCCGTCAATGTTCAACAGGCTCATACAAGCCGCAACTGAAGGTACCTCCTGGAAAGGACCCAAGGCTTCCAAGCAGTTCGCCTTGAAGACAGTAGACACAATGCTGTACTTAGCCAAGTCACTGCAATCCTGTGGGATCTGGTTCGTGCACAGAGAGTCTAGAAGATCTGAGATACAAGCATATGTGAAATCACCGTTGTATTTGCCATCAGGGAAGCAGCTGGAGAAGGTAGTATCGGTATAATCACCGAGACCAATAGTACTCTTGCAAGAACCGACCAGTAGGAGATAAGCACTCTTGTTGTTGGCGCCTTGAAGAACATCGCAAGCAGTAGGCATAACAGGGCACAGCTCAGCCGCACTAGATGTAGCAGCCGCGCTAGAAGATGTGCTCGATGTGCTGCTAGAGCTGGTCTTGGTGGACGTCAAGAAAGTAGAAGGCGACGAACTAGATTCAGCCGAAGACGAAGTTGAGCTAGACTCCGAAGAACTAGACGTGGAAGCGGATGTAGAAGTGGCCGCAGAGCCAGTAGACTCAGCAGAGGTAGAAGCAACAGAGCTAGTGGACTCAGCAGATGTAGAAGGACCAGTAGCAGAGGAACCGGTTGAAGATGAACCGCCAGTGGAAGAGTCTGTAGCAGAAGTACCGGTGGAGGAAGCAGCAGTAGAAGACGAACCACCAGTGGAAGAACCAGTAGCAGAGGAACCAGTGGAAGAAGCGGCAGTGGAAGATGAGCTGCCAGTGGAAGAACCAGTAGCGGAACCGGTCGAGGAAGCGCCAGTAGAAGATGGACCACCAATAGAAGAGCCCGTAGCAGAGAAGCCAGTGGAAGACGAACCGCCAGTGGAAGAACCAGTAGCAGAGGAACCGGTTGAAGATGAACCGCCAGTGGAAGAGCCAGTGGAAGAGTCTGTAGCAGAAGTACCGGTCGAGGAAGCGCCAGTAGAAGATGAACCACCAGTAGAAGAACCAGTTAAAGACGAGCCGCCAGTGGAAGAGCCAGTAGCAGTGGTACCAGCGGAAGTGCCAGTGGAAGATAAACCACCAGTGGAAGAATCTGTAGCAGAAGTACCGGTCGAGGAAGAGCCAGCCGAAAAGCCAGCAGTAGAGGTACCAATAGCAGAGGAACCGAATGAAGACGAGCCGCCAGTGGAAGAGCCAGTAGCAGAAGTACCGGTGGAGGAAGCAGCAGTAGAAGACGAACCACCAGTGGAAGAACCAGTAGCAGAGGAACCAGTGGAAGAAGCGGCAGTGGAAGACGAGCTGCCAGTGGAAGAACCAGTAGCGGAACCGGTCGAGGAAGAGCCAGCCGAAGAGCCAGTAGTAGAGGTACCAGTGGCAGAGGAACCGGTTGAAGACGGGCCGCCAGTGGAAGAGTCTGTAGCAGAAGTACCGGTGGAGGAAGCAGCAGTAGAAGATCCAGTCGATGCCGTATTGGTGGGATAGCTAGTAGGCAAGTCCGAGCTCGAGCTAGGGAATACGTAAGCAATACCAGTCTCCTCCGCACGTGCAGCAATTCCGAGAGCACTGCTAGGAGGGTAGTACAAAGTCATGCCATCAGGACCAGCACAACCACAATCAACTGTAGAAGTTGAGTAAGGTCCAGTCCAGGGGTTAGTTACACTAGTGGGGGGGATTGAAACAATGGTCGTGGCGGTGTTTGTGCCACTGGGTGTGATCGTTATAGTTGAAGGGTAACTGGTAGGGCAGTCGCAGTATGCAGCATATGCAAGCTGGGTAACAGTGGGAGCCGCAGTTGTCGACATAATATCGGACGAACCCGTCGAAGGGGTAGTGGATGAAGCGCCAACGCCAGTAGAGGAACCTCCAATGCCAGTGCCAGAACCACCAGAACCAGTGCCAGTGGAAGAACTGCCGGTACCAGTTGATGAAGCGCCAATGCCAGTGCTAGAACCAGTGCCAGTGGAAGAACTACCAGTACCAGAACCAGTTGATGAAGCACCAGTGCCAGTGCTAGAACCAGTGCCAGTGGAAGAACTGCCGATACCAGAACCAGTTGATGAAGCGCCAACGCCAGTAGAGGAACCTCCAGTGCCAGTGCTAGACCCACCAGAACCAGTTGATGAAGCACCAGAACCAGTGCTAGAACCAGTGCCAGTGGAAGAACTACCAGTACCAGAACCAGTTGATGAAGCACCAGTGCCAGTGCTAGAACCACTAGAACCAGTGCTGGAAAAAGTGCCCGTGGAAGAACCGCCAGTACTAGAACCAGTCGATGAGGCGCCAACACCAGTAGAGGAACCTCCAGTGCCAGTGCTAGAACCACCAGAACCAGTGCTAGAACCAGTGCCAGTGGAAGAAATGCCAGTACCAGAACCAGTTGATGAAGCACCAGAACCACTGCTAGAACCAATGCCAGTGGAAGAAATGCCAGTACCAGAACCGGTTGATGAAGCACCAGAACCAGTGCTAGAACCACCAGAACCAGTGCTCGAACCAATGCCAGTGGAAGAATTGCCGGTACCAGAACCAGTTGATGAAGCACCAGAACCAGTCGATGAAGCGCCAACGCCAGTAGAGGAACCTCCAGTGCCAGTGCTAGAACCGGTGGCAGAAGAGCCAGAAGCGGTGATGCTGCCAGTTGGTGTCAATGTCCTACACGATTCGAGGTTAGTTATTAAGCATGGACCAGATATCTCTTGAATACTTACGTATATCCAGTTGTGGTAGTCGTATATGTGATGTCCACAGTAGTGAAGATATCAGTCGGCACATCTGAAACAGTAATGGTCGCACCAGGCCCAACCGTGATCACCGTGGGCTCAGTGGCGTGGGTGCCAACAACAACAGGTTGATCAATGATGACGACCGTGGGTTGAACGATGACGGTTGTGACGCCGTTCGGGCACTCAGCAGCCGCATAAGCAAGACCGAGGCCAGCACTGCCAGCAAAGGCAGAAGCCTTCATGATAGTATCAGGGAAAGAGTTGCACAAGTCAAATTATAGTAAAGAGCGTTTGGAATCAAGCGTGAGATGAGTTCCGAGAAAATAAAATAAGAGACGAATTCAAAGTTGAAAAGAAGATTAAAAAGTATCGCGAGATAAGGAGTTGTCAAGAAGTGAAAAAAAAAAACCAGGAAGGACGAAAAGAAAGAAGGAAAGGAACAAACACAGAAAGCAGAGCAGAAGAGAAGTCCTTCGTGCTTGTAAAATGCTGTGTGAAGAGGAAAGTTTTAGGAATTGTGATCAACGGCCGACGAGGCCATGACTTATATGTGAATTTGCGTTTGGCATGATACCGCGGTAAACGTCGTTGTAAGCACCACCATACAGCCCAGCAAGACATCATGTCCTTCGATCTAGGATCCATCTTCCCACTGACAGCCCTTTGGATAGAACATATTCTCTCCTTTCCACTGTGACCCTCAATCCAGTACAAACCTACCGGCAGCTCTCGGCTTAGTTCCCATAATCGTCCAGTTCTACCTGTCAATCCTCTACCGCCAATATCTTGACTGTTGACGCCTACTGCTTGTCGCTTGTATTTGGCATGACGTCGGTAAATCAAGTGGCAATGCAAGATGATGCCAAAACGATCGATATTCCATGCAGATATCCACAGTCCATGAATGCAATAAGTCCAATCCAGTTACCCTAGAAACTGTTTGCCATGGCAGAGAGGCAAATAAAAACCCATTGTCACGACTTGAAGTCTATGTCCTCCCTAGCGTATGCTTTGCCCTTCGGCGAACCTGTTAGAGCGCGAAGGAATAGCCGGAGAGATAGCAGTGATCGGCTGTTGCCTCACAAATACATACCCCTCAAGAACCTCTTCTAGTGGACGGGATAGAGGGTTAAGCGGCAATACGGCCATCCTCACAGTAAGTTCAAGTAAGAAGCGATGCTTAGAGGGCAAGACTATCGAGGTTCATAGGGAAATAGACACCGGTTCTATCCTCGAGTTCATCCTTGGCGCCAGGAGAAGGAATCATAGGCACATTCCCATGTAAGAACGCAGGTCGAAATGACTTTGGCATTCCTCTCCAAGACCGCCGGTGGTCATGCTAAAGATCATTCTATCGTGGTTGGCAAAGGTGTTATGGGCCTCAGTAGTCAGCTTTCTGGACGGAATTTTACTTCCGCCAGCAGTATCGTTAATGGATCCCTTTTAGGTTTGCAGGACACACAATACGCCCTTGAAAGGTGTGTAAATACACATACAAACCTCGGAGACACTAAGTGAGCAGGTGAATCCATTATTAACCCTTACAATACACCAACACCAAACCATGTTGAGATATAAAGAAATGAGGAACTTTGTGTGTACATCTACTAGACATTAAAAAACGCTCATTATTACTTGATCACATAGGACTTCTATGCGAGGGATAGCAACCGAGCCTAGCCACAGGGTTTTTTCGCGGTAGGTCAAAAACTTTGACTAAGCTAAATCTACTAATGCCTTCACCGTTCAACTGTGGTGGTCGGTTTAACATTTAGATCACAAGATTTGATCTCACGCAAAGATAATGTGCATATTTACCGCTTAGTACCAAGTCTAGTGTGGTGCTTGAGTTGACTTGGAAAATATCTTGAGAGTTAGCGCTGTATACTCCTCGGAGATACCTAAAATCATGATATTCGACCATGATAGAGAAGAGCTTTAGTCATGCTCCATCGATATATCACAATGTTCCAGTACATACACCAGAAATTATTATACATTGCATAGTAGCCATATCGTCTAATAAGGGAGATCAATCGTGTGTCTCGCAACTACTTACAACAAATCCGGGATTTTAGTTTTTATATTCTCGAAGCAAAGTTTGAGAAAAGAGCATTTCACATTCAGTCCAGACCCAGATATCAGGTCTTTCTGGTTACCAAAAGCACTTGATAGAAGTCATCCCTCTTCCTTCCTATCTTTTCTATCTTGACACGAACACAACCAATATCTCTATGCAACCCTTTCTCTTCTACCAAGCCAGACAATTGTTGTCTCCATAGCAAGAAAACTATGACCACAACGTTTAAAAAGAATGCGTATTTTGCAAGGGTTGATACCGAAACATCCGCGTGCCTTCCATTGATGTCAATTTCCCATATTTAATTTCTCATGATAGACCATATCCACTCTGCATTCCGAAGTATGAAGCTATGGCATCAGAAGTTCGACTTCAGGCACGAAGAGCTTCTCTCGCTACTCCTCAGTCTCGCAGGTCATAGTGACCATCAGAGAATGAAACGAAAAAAAGATCATGTGTGAATCAAATTACATACTATCATACTTCATCCTGATCGCAACGTGCTAGCTCAGGCCCAAATGACAAGAATGCAGGAAGGGGAACTTCAAACTCTGCGAGTGTGTCACTAACATATCAGGAGGCAACATATGTGTGAAGCTTGTAAGTAATGTATTGCAAATTCTGTACTCTAGGTCACTGAGTCTAGATCCGAGCTTCGTTGGCTTTCGCTATAGGAGAGGGGATATTGGGTGGGATAAACACTGTTTGCGTATAACTGCGGATGGCCTGAGGGAGGCTGTTGGCCAAGCCATCATGATACTTAAGAGAAAGGTTTGCCGCCTTGACGACAGATCGAATAGAAGACTCCTTCTTCAGACTTCAGTGCTTTTGTATCTCACTTTCTTCTTCGTGTTAGTTGAGTTCTTTTTTCTGTTGTCTTTTATTTTTCCTTCTTTCTTTGCCTTGGTTTTTACTTCGATTATTCCTTTTACATGATCGCTTGCGCTCTTTGAACTTTACTACCTTGATATTACTTCTTCTTCTTTCCTACCTTTTCGCTTCGTTCATTTTAGTTCTTTTGTCTTTAAATCCAACTTAACATCAAGATGAGTTTCCGCAAGCTTGCTGTTCTGTCTCTTCCCGCCGCAGCCATGGCCTATGATCCGCGTGCATGGTTGATGGGTCGTGATGCTGCGGAATGCACTACGTCTATCACCAAAGACCCTGTCACCGTGACATCGACTGCTAGCCTTTCCACATACACCTTCCCAGGTGTTACTGAGGCGACTGTTTTCACAACGGTCACTGACTGCCCTGAGACTGATCTGACAGCTACTACTACTGCGCCGCCAATCACTATCATCACGTCGGCACCTATTTCTGACACTGAGTCGTACTACACCACCGTGTTCACGACCGTCTACGAGACTGTCTGCGAAACTGGTATTGATACTGTCACATACACTATCACCAAGACGTGCTCTGCAGACAGCTGCCATCATCACAGCACTGACGTGCCTCCTGGTTTCACTACTACAGTTACCACTTGCACTACTTGTGGTACTGAAGATGTCACCACGACTCTCACTATTCCCTGCGAGACTGGCACTCCTGTCGTGCCTACTGACACCACTACCATTCAGCCTATTACAACGGTTTCGTCAGATAGTCCTGTACTGCCTACCACTTGTGATGATGGTTCTTACACCACCTTCACTACCGAGTACCCTTCGCCTTGCCCCACTGGTATCGAGACTCACACTTACACCGTCACTCAGCACTGCTCGGAAGACAAGTGCACTCGTCCCACTGACACTCCCCCTGATGGCTTCACTTCTACTGTTGTTGAATGTACTTCATGCGGTGGCGAGGGTACTCTTACTACCACTATCACTGTTCCTATTTGCCCTACATGCCACCACTCTGCCACTACCACTGGCACTGTTGATCCTACTGCCACTCCCGCTGGTTCCGGCACCGCTTCGTCTTCTGGCCCTGGCGGTAGCAGCACTGGTGGTTCCAACGAAGGTTCTAACACCAGCGGTTCTAGCCCTACCACTGCTCCCAGTGAGCCAGCTACTGCCGGTGCTGCTGGTCGCTCCATCCAGACTTTCGCCACTGTGGTTACCATTGCCGTTGCCCTGTGGAACGTTGTTATCTAAAGCAGATGTATCATTATCATTAAGCTGATGTTGGCTGCGGTGACGAAAATTTGCCAGTAGTGTGTTTTCTGTCCGTAATTATCGATGTATGAGGTGCTTCAGTTGTTGGTGCGATGTCGTTTTGTAGTTGGCATGTTGGCCAAAGATATTTACCGTAATCATCAATGTTGTTTTATTCCCTTCGTCTTGTCATATGTCGTTCCAATCTTGTTGTTTTGTCATTTGCGCCCCTGAAAGGGACATATATTCGAATATACGATTAGCATTTGGTTTTATTTATCATTCCAATCATTCCAGTGACAAACTACGTAACAAGTGACATTCCTGTCATCTTAGAACGTTGTAAACTAACACCATTCTTCTGGTAACATTGTTTTGTGACAGAATGATCTGTATACCTACAGATATGTGCAGATGTATATCTACCAGCGTAGCTTGAGATATTACTTTACGAAATGTGCAATTTTCTTCATGAAGTCAGATTGCTTTTCGTACCACTACAGATATCGGAGACATAAACCAACAGAGATACCTTATTATGTGTACAGATAGTGATATCATGTATGTATGATATGCCTTTAGTAATCCGTATGTAGATCCTAACTTTGACTAGTTCATAGATGGCTTTTATGTATCTTTGAATATGTAATTTGCGCATTCAAATGCTGGCCGATGTACATATGTACTTATGTATGCGAACAATTGAATAGGCTCACACGAGGTACTTGACACAGTCGATATACTGTATGTGCTTCAGAGTATCAGGTGAGCAAAATACTACACAAAATTATGAAAAGGCACTTCAACTTTTTTCTAAAAGCGAAGAAATGTCCAGTACTCCGAAAAGGCCCGGATTTTGCCATTGGCGAATGGACACTAAATCTCAATACTCATGCAATGTGTCTGTATTGTATGTCTGTATGTACAAAAATTTCCCCCCCCCTAACTAAAAGCTACGCAATAAATTTCTGCTACGTCAAAGTGCGTCGACCGGCCTGATATTGGCGCCATGGATATCGTCGTTGATATTGTGTTGAGGGCCTGTGACGACATTATGCCAATAATCAATACAGGGCTTGTTTTTCAGGGCTTATTGGGTAGAGAGGGCGCCCAGATCAGCCAGAAGGTGATATGCAACAGCGATTGATAAAATTGAAGAAATAAAATGCAAATCGCAAATCATTAGCAATACAGAGCAAAGTCAACTGATCCCTCCTAGCAATTTTTGTCGTGCAAGTTCGATCCCTAGGCCTAATGGCGAATTCGCCTATTCAACTTGACAAAAAGCCCATCAACTTCTGCATCTCCTTCTACTTCTTCGTCTTCTTTGATCGCTGACCAGCGAATATCAGGAGACCGTTTGAGAAGTAGAAAGGATGAGATAAATGCAACTCTACCTAGTATTAGATAACTGCAGGCCACTCGACTCAACTGGTCAACAGAGTCAGTCACCAGGCACCACTGCGTCTTTAGGATCGCGGGGTGCAGCACATTCTATATGCAGAGGGGATCGCAGCAGTTCGAAGACTCCGTTTATACGGCCGAGTAAAGCCGTGAACTGTGCATACTATACAGAAATGGGTAGATATTAGTGTGTACACATTGAACAAAGCGACGGTGCTATCCTCGGCTCCTCTGCTTATTAAGAATGGAGTCTATAAGGGTTACTATATGCCAGTAACCCTTGTATAACATTCTTATCGCGCACATAAAGTCATCTACAAAAGCATGAATCAATAAAAAAGGCCACCCTGGTTTTCTATTGTCATAACTATGTATTGAGGAAAAGGAAGTAAGATGGCTTAAAAGACAATCTGGCCTTTCAACTTCCGCAGTATTGTAGTCCACCAAAAACTCATGGTTGTCCAGGTGCCAATCATCACTGGAATGAGTGATGACCTTTCAGACCCTAGCTGGCTGAATTTAAGAGAAATGGGTGGAATATGCGATCTACGAACCTGTTATTAGTATAAAGAAAAGCAAAGACATACTCGTCTCACAGGCGCTTGATATGAGCTCGGTCAATACGATGTTCGGATTTCTGCGGACCGTATCAAGTAAAGGAAAGCTTTTTTTTTTTTCTCTTTTTCTCTTTTTCTCTTTTTCTTCTCTTTTTCTTTTTTCTTCTTTTTTTCTTTTCCTTTTCCTTTTCTCCAGTGTGTGCTTTGAGGGTTTTATGCGAGTCATAACTTGAAAGAAGAGGATATGGTAACTCAAAGGTTAATTTGTTTGGAGTCCCTTTTTCAATTCTTCTTTTCTAGTCGTACAGCAATAGGAAATAAATAGTTGTACGGAGAGGAGATATAAAGATTAGCCAGCATACTATGCACGAGCGTTGCATGGGTACCGGATTAAGCCAAATTTCACCAAAATTTATTTTCCAAGGGTTTTTGTGTGTATAAGTAACCATAATTTGTTCGTAGTAACAAAGAAGGAATTCGAAAGACTTGAAGTTAGTCCTTTTTAGCAATTTTTCTTCTTCTCTTTCGTCATTGTGACTGCATTATTACTGCCGTAATATTCCTAGTGCAAGTGAGTGAAAGAGACGTATTTCACATATATATATTACTTGTACGCATGTACAGATATTCGTTAAACCCCATTGTCAACTTTTTTATACCACTGTCTAGAAACGTGAGGACCCTGCTTCAAACAAACAACTTCTCGACCTTGGCATGTCAAAGCCAGCAGAGGAGCATGAATAAAGGGGAACACGGACGATCCGACAAGCTGACCCAGAGCTATAATGGTGTTAGTGCTATGGGCCTGTGCTGTGTTCGAGAATGGGCATTGGTACGATGTATAACGCCGGCCTTGTCTATTGTCTTGTTCTGATAAATTCTTGCATTACAATCTCATCTCACTATACGGTATGCCGTAGAGTATACGATTACTTTTACTATAGGACAGGCGTTCTGCACGTCCTCAACTGGCTTGGGCAAGCTAGTGTAGTTATGAGCGTCCCGGAGTAACCCAAGACAAGCTTGCATACCACCTGCGGAAGATGTCGGATCCATGTCCAAGTTACTGCTCGTCAAATGAACCGAGTGTCTAAAATAACGCCTGTAAATTTTAACTACGTAGAGAGAATCAAGAAAAAAAATCCCTGTACAACAAGTCGATCAATTTCTTGTTGTTTCAATGAAGAGCCTTGTAATGTATGACCATTGGTGGACAGCGACTATGGCGTCTAGAAGATATCGTAAGGCAAGCAAACAATCAAGAACTGGGAGATGTTCTCATGTTTTCAATCCGGAATTCTATACATTTTATCATATCATTATATGCATTATGAGATGTGCCTTGTCTTACGTCGTTGGAGTTTTGTTTGTTTCTGACGAATGAAAACGATATACGCACCAAAGGCAAAAAAAGTCAACAACTTATCCCGTCGGCAAGATACCCCAAACCGCTCAGGTCAACCTTGCCACTTTAGCGCATAGTTGTATTGTGATTGTAGATATAAAATTGAGCCAAAAGGGTGTGTTTCACCGCAAGATATTCATACGATACATTTATATATATACTGCTGACTCATTCTATACAGCCGGTGAATACTGAACCCGCTGCGTTTGTTTGACTAGCTTAAATCTGGTAGTTAGCTACAATAGGCCTTAAAGGGTCTCTGATCAATTAACAAAGAAACAAAGACGGCACAGTCACTTTGTTGATAATCTGTGGGTTCCGGATGACCCACTTCCCGCGTCACGTGCAAAGAAATTTACAGGCTGCTTGATCTTCACTTATCACTAACTTAGCTGGCTGGCTGGCTATCTATTGAGCTTACTGTGTTTGAGATTTTGACCCGACAGGGCCCTTATTGGCTGTGGTTCCGCTCCGCCACAGCGGGCTGCACTAAACTTTCCAACAGGGTATGAATGCATTCAGCACGTCCTGATCTGGCTTTAGTGGCCTTGGTGTAAATCAATGTTTCGCTCCCTTTCTTGCATTGTTCAGGTCATGTTTCAATTTTCCTTCTTGCTGGCTTTAGTGCTGTGCTTCTATTTTTCGAGTTGGGAGATATTTCTGTACATTGTTGTGCGTTGCATGTGCAAATAGTGTAAGTAGCCCGGATCCATGAGACCAGTCGATTTTATTGTTCCAGTGAACTGCTTACTGATGGCCAGTTGATTCGTATCGAATGCTGAGGCTTTGGGCCCAGGGTCATTGCAACTGAGAGAAAAAAAACAACTTGATTAAATAAACCAAGAATCAAAGACGGATCGGATGGCTGGCAAGCCTAAAATAGGTTGTGAGCAAAAGGTTTTACCAGTAGTTATTGGTGCATTGGTGCAGATGTGCTTGAGAGCAAACGCCAAAGAGTCGTTGACTTTTTTTTTTTGAGGCCCCCCCCAGGCCGATGCGCATTTTCCACCTTCTCGCCAAACCGTTCATGGAAGCATTTCTTAAATATATATATATTTTTTTTATAAAAACAACAGAAGCCCACGACCCACCTACAGGCGTTGCCTTTTTTATAAATTTTTTTTTCTTTTTAACAATCGCCAGGCCGCAAAATTGCTTTATACTTCGAATCTATTCCTGTTCTCTTTTCTCCAAGCTGAAGCGACCGACAGAAAAAAAAACACAAAATCAGATATCCTCGCATCATCGTGAAATTACACACAAAAATCATCAAGAGCCAAAACTCGACTATATTGGCTAAATCCACAACTCTGGACCATTCAAATAACCTATCCATCTCTTTCTATCGCTCTGTAATATCTGAAATTACAGACTGTACACAATATATCATTCCCGCATCTCGCGAAACAAAAATCGCCAACCTTGCCGCTTGTGATCGAGTGCTCTCTAGATAGTGAGTGAGTCTTCTACTGTTATGCTCTGGCTTTAGAGTGCGGCCCTGCTAACCAGGTTTCGGTCTCCTCGATCAATCAGGCCCACATCTGATTCACCACCGACATCTTTGATCTCTTCGTCCCTCATCTGTGCTCGCATACAACCTTTATCTCCTGCAACATCAATATAGCCTCCACTTGATTGCCGCCTTTTACCCCCAGCTTAGTCGCTATTATCGCGACTGGACTTGAATTTTTTCAATCGCGTCGACCTTGGTCTCCCCTTCACATACACCCCTTTTCTCGTACCATCAATCAAACACAATTTTCTATACTGGGGTTTTACCTACCGCCTGGTTACACACAAAACCCTAACCCCAATTCTCTTCAGACGTCCATTCCGTCTGCCTGATTTATATATCGCCGGACTTGCTGTTAAAGTCAACGTCCTGTTTCTCGACCGACTATCGTTACCGGATGTCCCCTGCTAGCGATTCTTATCTTGGAAACACTGCACCACACTTGTCTACCCTTAACAGCCTTGATAGCCTCTACGCGCCTGTGTCTCTCTCCATCAACGGAACTGTCGTCGTTCGCCATAGCAAGCCTCCCTAAAGACCCCTAAAGTTACTCATCTTGTCTCTCCGTCATTGGAATCATCTCTTTCTTCGAAAACCATCAAAACAAACAACCTTTACAATTCTATATCTTCCTCACTACTTTGATCCACTGCTTGAGGCAGCCCTGTACATAACAAGCCCACATCTAGTCGGGTTTGTCCGATCCATATCTTACCTTTCTGCCCAACAGCCATCTTATCAGAGGCTGTAACGACTGCAGACTTCGACTCTCGCCTTCGTTTGTCAATTTTATCTAGTGTTTGTTGGCCTTTCATAGCCATCTCCCCCAGACCGTTTGTATCAGTGCATGAGGGGTTATCCCCCGAACAGAAACAAAGCAGGCGCAGAACTATTCTCTTCGCAACAAAAATTTCTTCCCCGTCTCCTCTAGACGGTATTGAAGGATATCAACTTCATACGTTATACGGCACACGTACATACTGTTCTCAAAATCGCCCGCAACGACTAAATTACACGCCACCAAAGACTCAAAGTTACACAGCTACACTATCAGCTTCACAGCAGCTTCATTTATATATATATATACGCACTTATCATAAGATTAGCATTGTTTCTTTTAGAACCGGTCTCTTTTTTTTCGTCGTTCTCTTTCGGTACTGAACAACAGCAACTACCGCCTGTACTTTTTTTTGTTTCATTCTAGACTTTTTCTTGCAAATTTTTTTTTTTTTATATATCCCTCGCAGGATCCATTGAGCTACGTTTGCTCAATTTCAACAGGCTAACTGCCCCAACCTTTATCTTTTCAAGCCATCTTCATCTCCTTTTCCCAGAAAGGGGATAATCCGATAGAACCGCAAAGCTGGATCACTCATACGGACACGTTTGTTCTCAAAACTCCCGGTGTACGGATAATTCCCATTCGCACACCACGAATCCGCCCTCGAATCAACATCTTGGGTATCAGGATTGGCTGGAGCAACACGATAATACCGCTACTGCGCATTATCCCAGCCTGGGAAATACCGCCTACAATGGAACATTCGACCAGGACTTCGAAATCCGACCATATCTAGGCATGGAGTCATGGAACCCCAACCAGCGGCCCTCGAACGGCTTGATGTCTGTTCCTGCGCCAACCCCGTTGGTTGCGCCGGTTCCTACTTCCGATCTGATCAACACACAGAACAATCTACAGCAGATGTCTCTGCCCTATAAATTCGACTCGACTGCCACCCTTCCCGCCTCTGTAAGAACTAACCATAAGACCGATACCAATGCTATCTCTCGTTGGGTTGAAGATGTACCTGCACCTTTCGATCTCGACCTCAACTCCCTGACTTGGCCTTCCGATGATTGCCTTTGGTCCCCGATTGGTGACACTGGCCTGAACATGAGTCTCAACATGGATATCGGATCTTCTTGTTTCGAGATGGGCTCGCCTGTGCTGCCTAATATGACCTTTGATTCTCACCCCCCTGCCTTATTCTCACCGGTCTACAGCATCAACGAGTGCCCGATTCCTCGACCTAGTCATGTTTCGTTCTTACCGACTCCGTCAACTACTCCGGTATCAATGTCATCTGTCGCTAGCTCTGGTCTCATCTTCCCCATTCCAGACGCCGCTCCGGTTCATACCGAACCCTCGGCACCTAGCATTCAGCGTCCGTCTAACCTGCCGACTTTCAGCGTTGTCATGCCTCCCGCGTCACCTGCTCCTACTCGCACTCCAGCTACTGAACCTCTACGTAAAACACCAACCAGCAAGCGTGTTGGTCCCAATCAGTGCGACACTTGCGGCAAGCGTTTTGTGCGTACCTCGGAGCTTAGCAAGCATAGACGATATCATCTCAAGGATCACAAGTGCCCGAATGAGGGCTGTGAAGCGGCCTTTAGCACGCGCAAGGATCTTAAGCGCCATGCTAACAGCGCTCACAGCACCTCCAAGACGGGCCATGTGTGCCGTATGCCCGGCTGTGGAAAGAATGTTAGCCGCAAGGTTTACAATCGACCCGATAATTTCTTGCGGCATCTACGCACCGCACATCGTAATGAAGGCATCGATGTTACTGAAGCACTCAAGTCGTGGCTGGATGATAGCCCAGGGGATGATGATTTGAAAGCCTGATCTATTTCCAACTACCAACTCTACACTGACATGCCTGCCGTATTTTACGCAGTCCTTTCGATCGACCCATCGTTATCGTCTGAATTCTCTTTTGTTATCTTGCGAACCCTTCACTCTCATTCATTGAATATCTTCGTTATCTATCCTGTACGTTCTTGCAGATGGCATTTTGTCCATATATGCTTGGACTACCACACTCGCTGCATCTCGACCAAATTTTGTTATTGGCTTTGAAGACTACTGTTTGACAGTCTCGTCACCCACAATCGTTTCCTAATTTCTTTTCCAATTTTGTTTTTTGTTTTTTGTTTCGTCTTTGTTTTCTTTGCTTGTTAGCTTATTGTTAGCTTTTGTTTGTTTGCCTTACAACTATACCCTCTTGGATGTGCTGGTTTTCTTGGTGTTAGATCTCATTCGCGCTATCGGATATGCATTCGTATGTTATTTCGGGGATCTCATGTATTAGGAACTGGTATAGACGGAGGATACCCATTTCTTTTTTTTTTGTTCCTTTTTGTTAAAATCTTGTTGGATATCTTGTCTTTTCCTTTCTTTTGTCTTGTTTTTTATTTTCGTTCTGTTATGTTTGGCATTTGCCAGACACAAAATCAAAAGCAGTCTGAAGCACATATGTACCATGTCCCCATACAGAACTGTATGTAACCGTGTAACCCTTTTAGTTTCTTACTAGAAACCCTTAAGCTCTCCTTATGCTTTACAATATAGACATTGCCTTTTGGCAACTATACCTTGATTATACTCTGAACACAACATTCCGAGTTGTACCTACGTGCAGTTTTGATTCAAAATCGAACCATAACTCAAAAAGTCACATGCCAAGTTTCTTCTATTGAAAAGTCTATGTAACTAGTTATAAATAACTTAATCCACGCTCCCTTTTGAAACGAAACAATCTAGCCTATCGCTGAAATCCATGTCGTGATGATGTCCACAGCATTACTCAAGCTCCATCCCAAATATCTGTACATACAAGTTTCTACGAGATATCTTTATGCCATGCTCGACTGTTGGATCGTGATTTGAATATCATATGCCTAGGCTATCGGCTGTTGACCATAGTTATAGGGGAAGCCTTGGCATTCCACAAGTACTTCAAAAATCGTTCTACGTACAATCCGTGATGTAAACATCAAGATCCCCTCGCCGGAATCAGCTTGGCTGGCAAGTTCTACTGAGCTTTTCACTTGCAATAGTTCATCTTTAGGGGTGCACTTGGAGCATAGATACGGCTCTGATGTCTTGGTCATAGATATCTATACAAATCTATGCTGAAAGGAAATCAAGTAGGTATCTAGTCAAGCATCGAAGGCCAGCACGTTTGAGTGATAGCAACACATCTACTCCTCTTCATTTAGGTTGCAAATATACCTTGCGATTTATGGGCCTTTCTAACAAATGCTTGGATGGAAAATGTCTCTTCTCTTGATTTCTACTGAGTAGTTCCGCTAGCATCCCTTCTACTACCTTCCTTACTTTATTACATGGTCTTTGCAGTATGACTATCTAAGTATAATTGCAGTTAACCCATGGCTAGAAATGCTAACAAAAAGGGCAGGTTTCATCATGAAAAGCTAGACCTGCAATCTATCGTACCGGTTACATTGACTTGAATTGAGATTATGTTTCCTTTTTTTTCTCTGGAGGTTGTACGAACTATAGTTTACGCTCACCTTTGACACTTTTCGGTACCATCTTGTTGTTCTCTACGGAAGTACAAGATCTTGAAAAATGTCACTACTATGATACAATATACCAACGTGGATTTTATACCCCGATACAGAGGTATGATCGGTGAAAAGAACAATATATGAGACAGATTTTTTTTTCTAGCTACTTTGTTGGTAATATTATTTGAGCACGTACATTCCAGAATGAAGGACTGGTTTGTAAATCATCCCTTATCCCTTTTCAACTAATGCCGTAGTATTCTTGACAAAGATGGGCGTTGTCCTGTATGGCCGATATCCCTATACTTACCAACGCTATAATGGCGTGTCAGACTAAAGCCCCACTGAGAGGAATGAGTACTGAGCAGCCTCGTTATCTATAGAGAGGACAAATTTGTGAATTAGTTGCATAAAGTGTTAATATGTAATATGTTCATCTATGTCCCATTTGTATTATTCCAGACCCGGAGTGTGTGTCGAGTATGCTTTCACAAAATGATTCAAATTGATAAGACCTTTCTCGCTGAAACATGCCCCATAAGAACATATCCTCTTCACTCTCGAACTGGACAGACACTATCGTTAGTTCCAGCCGGCGCCGGCGACATACGAACAATCCATATCATGGCGCCAAAGTATGACAGCAAGACACGGGTTAAACCGCCCTATTAATCAAAATCCGAGAACGCGGTCCGACGTTCAGCTCTTGTCGTTTATCGAGACAGAGAAATAGCTCTAGAATGTAATCGTGGGGCTATTGCATATCTGTGTCTATCATCGTTAACGTGGCTGGGAGCTTGATGTCTATCTTATCGGTATTTCGCTGAACATATAGACTTGCACCTTTGCATGTTGAGAAGCTTAATGGGACTGCCCTATTCGACTTTAATCTGAGGATATCTAGCAGTGAGAGCCCTAGACTTCTGCTCTGATATTCTCTTTCAATCATGTGGAGTCAAAACATCAATGTTTCTAGTGATAACTTGATACATAATCTAGATGAACGGCGAGAGTCGGTCAATATACATGACATGGCATAATGAAGAAACGTAGCTGCAGTAGTCAATACCAAAATATATCAGGATAAAAATAAATCTTTCTACATCATTTTGCGTGGAAGTGACGAGGCGTTTAAGTGAATTATGAAAAATCAGGACTATGGTATATTGACGTATAAAGTATCGTTATGTATAGAAACAACGGATAACTTGACGATAATAGTAAACCAGAGAATGCTCACAGGAACTTGCCCTTCAGTCCTGCAAGGAACATGCTCTTCTTCTGTTTGTTCACATACTTGCTTGCATCAGTAGCCCATGAGTTACTCGCATCCGCTAGGCCATCTACACCTTCATTTAGCATATTGAGCCGTTCGGTACGTTCATTCAGCTGCCTGCTGAGATACTCTCCCCATCCCTCTTGCTGCTGTGTCGCAGCACCAACCCGCGCCGTCTGGGTCGGTGAGACAGGACCATCACGCGAAGAGGGACCCGCACTATCAGCAAGCATACGCTTACTTGCTGGACGGTCGGGTCCGCCTACGAGGAGATCAAAGTCCTCTATGGAGATATACTGTGTGCCAGAGATCCACTGGAGGTTAGAAATGGTTGGGCGAGGTGGTATATCCAGCTCTGGGTTGATCATAGTGTCTAGCGATGATAGAAGCGTGCGGCCTGCACCCCAGGCGTGTACGACAGCAAGTTGACTAGGGCCTGTCCAGGCAAGAATGTGACCACCACGTGTAATTTTTGCCGTTGTACTGCGAGATGGGTCGATCATGCGAAGAGGGGAGTTGCCAATCTCTTTTAAGCCGGGGAGGGAAAAGGCGCGAGTAGTCATGTCGCCGAAGATACCGACTATAGCTGCACCAGAGTTCTCTATGTAGGTGACATTAGCCGAATCACAGAGAATATCGTCAAATGACTTTGAGGCACCCTTGCAGGAGGCAGGCTTGAATAGACGGATCTCTGTTTGAGTGACTGTTATGAACAGCGTTAGTATTGAGGGTATCATCATATGTTGGGGTTCATTGTAGCTTACCTGCAATAAGTAGACCATTGACTTGCTCGTTATTTCTCAGGCCGGCGACTGCACTTCCAGTGGCCAAAGCAGGTCTTCCGGAATCTGCGACAATGGGACACAATGCAACAACACGATCCCCAAGGTTGACAGCTCCAGCTAGAGATGCTGTGTATCCCTCATCAGAAGGTACAATCTTGAATGTGCCAACTCTTCCGCCACTTGTGCCTACAAAGCAGAGGATGCTCGAGTAGTGGTCGCCATCCAGAGTCATAACTCCGAACTCAATCGAAGTAGCCCATTCCTTGGGGACTGACGACGATGCACGGTTGCTCTTGATGAATGATGCGCGCTTCGACTCGGTCTTGGCCAAGTCTGCTAGCGAGATAGATAGAATGACCGTGGGACCGCGTAGATCAATGATGCTGAAGCCGCCGTTCTCGGAACCAATCGCGACAAAGCCAACGTCAGAGACTTTGAGTGCAGTGATACGCCCTTGGTCCATCTGGTATAGACTTGAAGGCATTAAACCGACTTTGAGATTAGGCTCAGAGCGGGGCACGATGCTTACGATACTTCCAGACTCGGGCTTAAGGTCGGACATGTTGTTCTCATGTCCGAGATTTTTGTTTTCGGCCCAACGGAAGATGACAACTTCTCCATGGCTAGTTCCTGCCACGAACTCGCCTGTTGCTGAAGCCATATCCATAGCCGACACCTCGATATCTGAGTATCGGTTGAGCGACCGGGCCATATCAACTTGGAGCTGTGTAGGGTTGTCGATCTCGTCACCGTGACCGGAGTCCCAGAGACGGATGGTACTATCGCCATGGGCAATTTGGAAGATTGTGCGGTCATGTCCAATATGGCGGTTCTTTCCCATAGCTGCACCGCCACGCAGGATAGGCTCACCCGAGTTGCGCTTTTCAGTCATGCCCAACCAGCGCGTACGTGCAACGCTGGAGATGTTGAACTTGGTGGCATATGGATGAACTAGCGATAGTGATGGGTGAAGCATGTTGGTCGGTGTTATCGGGTACCCCGAGGGGAAAGATAACGTGACTAGTTCTCCCGAAGTAAGCAGAGCAATGATAGCAATGGGATCGTGAGCATTGGCGAAATGTGGTGACGAGCGAGGAATGAGAACGAAATCGGTAAGAGTAGCACCGGGAGGAATTGGCAAGTTTGTTTGCTTCTTGGCCTTGAAGTGATCAGAAAGAACTTGCCACGAGGAAGTAGCGTAGTTAGGCGAGGGACCAAAATCCATGAATGTAAGGCCCATAGAGGCGTTTTCCGATGGGTTTCCTCCGGCGATTAAAAGCCCCGTATCGTCTGCGTTTTCCTTGCAGCACCAGGTAATCTTTCGGAACGATTCAACAGCCATAGGTGTCTGGGCGTTACCGACAGGCTTGTTCACATCTAGATCCATTAGACTACGGGCCATGAGAACACGCGGCTCCTTGGGATCCCAGAAGACCAAGCTTCCATCGTCGTGCGCAGTAACAATGAATGAGCCTCCGGGATGCCATGCTGACTGCTGTATCTGCGGGTAGCGCATAAGATCTAAGCCCATATTGTTGCCTCCTGGTGCGCGGGGTGGCAGTACGTATTCCAAGTATGCCGTGGGTAGTGCCTGCTTGAAGCTGTACACCACAGCGCCATACGTGTAAGTGATAAGCATCTTGCCGACATCACGCGGATGCAGTGTGAGACCGATCAGCGTGGCGCGCTGGGCAGCCGGCGTACTACGGGTCTCCAGAGCACGTTGACGCCAAAAGTTGGGCAAGCGGAAGTTGTTCGTTAGGTTCTGTCGGTCGAGGTCGTAGGCGTATACATCGCCGTGAGTGGTGCCGATGAAGGCCCAGTCTAGCATGGGGTCGGTGGCTAACGCCGCCACCTTGCCAGGAATCAAGCAGCTGCATCGCTTAGCGCCGGTGTCGATATCCCAAACAGCAAGCTCCTCTCGCGAGTCGACAGTGATGAGACGGTTAGCTGTGAACTGGGCAAAATGGATCGAGACTCGCTTGGCAGGCTCGATCATGCGGGTGACTCGCTGGTAGCCAAACATGGAAATAGACCCTGGGCCAAATTTGGTGTCGTTTGTTCCGACTGCAAGAATGGATTGGACGGCGTCATATGCAAGACAGCTATAGTAGTAAGAAACATGTTAATGCTATATAAACTCGAGAAGCATTATCAAGCGAGTAGGCTTGTATATAAGAAGAATGCTCTGGTTTACCTGATTTGCGACCCGATACCGTAGCGTTCCTGGTCGTCTGGTGCAAAGGAGTCTGGCAGGATGCCTTCGGAAAGGTCCTTATCCAGGCCAACCTGCTTGCCACGAAGAAAACTAGACATGATAAGCCTCCGTTGAGCTCCGTTGGTGATGCGGCTGGGCTTTGCTCCTGCGATCTCTAAGAGCTATTGATAGCGGTAATATCGCTGGTACAAATAAGTCCAGCCGTATACTATAAACCTGGTATTATCCGATGCGGGGAAGCTATATATGTAATCGTGAGAGTCGTGGAGGCCGTAATTTTATGTATATGAATTGTAATTATGTTTGTCTCCATAGAAATATCGGAACTTGACTGGTCGCTAATGATGTCGGGTATTGCGATATAAGAATCAGGTGATGGGAATCCACGGCGTAGGTATATAAATGTTTTGTTGATGGAGGCAAAGAAATCAATCAATGCGACTACATCTGGTTTTTTATAATTTTTTATAATTTTGCGCAATTGCGGTATTGCCTACAATGTGTTTTTCTTATTGTGCGGTTGCGCGGATCTCTGTACAGCCCACCCTTCAACCTAACCAACGTCCATGTTCCGGATCTTCCACTTAAACGTCGAGTTCTGTGTCTGTTCCTCGGATTAAAACGCCCAGAAAGCGTGAACGGCAACCTAGAGTACCATTGATTTATTTGACTGGCTTTTACGCTATCTGTAGCTTCGCTCTGCTAAGTAAAGGCTTGCATTAAACCTATGTACATATCAATCTCGTTATTTTTAGAGCAGCTATTATGGTGTCCAGCTTGACGTCATCTCACTTTGTCTGTTCCCCACCTAAATGATACTCTGTAACAAACGACTTGGTACTACAATTAGCCGTATGTATATCTACTTGCAACTGTGTTTTCCTAGTAATTGGAAATCACTAACAAGATTTTGTAACAATCAATTTGATTGTTAGTGGTGGTAAATAAACATACTTTTTTAGTACTCTAACTAAAGCAGCTTAAGTGCTAATGTCTCGCGATCCAACTCAAAACATATAATGGAATGCTAGCTATCATGCCGAATAAAAGTTCAATGTAGACATTTGAGCCCAAGATAATAATAAATAAGAATTAGACAATCGGACGTATTCGCAGGATGCTTCAAACCTTTCAGTCTAGATATACCACATCATACAGGTGAATTTCTCGGGGACTCTGCCACCGATACGCGCCAACTTTGGAACAATCATGCCATCACCTTGTCTATCCGAACCCACAACATGAGCGCGAGCCCGGTTTCCAGCTATGTGGGCATAGTAGACTGCGGGGTGGAGGGAGACTGCAGTAGTAGCCCGAACATACTGGTAGCATTGCTGATATAGCATTAATTGAAGTTCAGTGACAGGCTTCTTGATCTCATCCATGATGACATGGTAATGGACAGGGCGAGCAGTGCCGAGGATGGCGCTATGAGAAGAGAGATAAAAATCAAATTGCGTAGGGTGTGTGACGTCTCGTTCAACAATAGTGCCGGCAGGTGCGTTCCCCTTTTTATCAGTATTACCTTGGGTAGGAAAAAAGCGAATATGGTGGCGTTTTGTAGCTATAATAGCCGTGAACTTGGGCCTATATCCCTTTGAAGCGAAGAACTCCTTCATCTGGGAAATCTCAAGGTCGATTACATGCTGAAATTGACCTTCGGAGACGCCATCACGTAGGTAATATATATGCTGAAGGCTTTTGCCCTCGAGATGTGAGAAGAGACGACCAAGAAGAACATGCACATTCTCCTTGGTCAAGATCTCTTGTCTAATTCCGTTGGTCTCGGCAGCAGCAACATAACGAGCGCACGCATGGTCAACTGACATCGTCATTGATGCCAATGAAGGTGCTGCTGTGCCAACTGCTCCGTGTGACACGTCAACACCAATAAATATAGTAGAGATACCAGAATTCGTGCGGTTAGGGCTGTTGGGTACAGTGCATGAGATGCCACCCAGCTTTGCATTGACCTTCATCGCAACGTTGGCGTAGTATTGCTTATTGTCCCCCCCTTGTTTTCTGATATGAAAAGCCTGGATAACCTGAGAGGGGACGCCGACGGTACAATCGAAAATGTACTTGATAGATTCGTACACACTGGTAGACTTGTCGGGTACGATGACGAAGAACATATCGGGCTTCTTATTTGAGTACTTGACTTTGAGCTCGTTGATAAATTGAGATAAATGCGCCACGCGTGTTCCGCCTTTCACTAAAGCGTGATTGCTCACACGGCCACCTAGCTCTGCGTAGGCCTGCTTGAACTTGCGGCCAAATTCGTGAGCCTCTTCTTCTCTGAAGCCCCTGTTTTGTAGAAAGAAGATAAACCAAAGGCCTAAAGTCGGTCGGATGCCCTGTTTATCTTGAACGAACTTAGGTCCCCCGGCAAGATTCCATTTGCTCATATCTCCCGGTTGCACGGTCTTGTTTGCGTATATAAGTGACGGGGGAGGGAGACATCTCGCCTTGGTCTTGGTGAACGTTGGATCGATACGTACTCCAAAATGGTTGAGGTAAGGGTCATTTCTCCAACGCAGATGGGCACAGCCATCAAGAATAGCCTGTTTACGAAATTTGGGCGGAGTTACGGCATATTTTATCATACGTGATGTCTCTTCGGGACTGAGTTTCATGGGATAGCGTTGAACGGGCTCAATTTTGCAAAGCTCGGGGGGGATATAAGTTCCACGCTTTGTAGTCTCGACAAGAGGCCATTCAGGGTGGTCAAGTTTAACACCGTACCGCGTGTTGAGATATCTCTCGATCGATATTGTTTGGCTATCAACCTCGATCATAGTGTCTCGAGCTGTCATCCCCCGAGGGTCTCCTTTAGGGTCAAACGCAAAGCGATATAGAACATGCTCTATCTGGCCGTTCTGGTAGTCGCAACGAAAGTGCAACTTTTTGATCCGCGAAATAGTTTGGAAGGCCTTTGACAGGCGTAAGGAACCATGGTCCTGTATCGGCCGGAGTTCCTTTTTCATGGCTAGACCTACGAGTTAGCCAGTGTTACGATTATCGAATGTCAAGTTTACTCACCATTCATCGGGATATTAGGGAACTCTTGGCTTAAGAAACTATAAGCTATATCTATAAGTCGACCCGTTTTCCAAAATGCCGTGTTGGCAACATCGACATTGATACCAAGTCCAAGTCCTCCGGAAGCGGCGGTCTTGGTTCATAGTGTTAGATATATACAACTCAAACTATCTGGGGTATATATCTGCTTACTTGATTGAGGCGTACAGATGCATATGTACCCTTGGCCACATCGACTACGCTACTAAGACTCGTAAGTTGTGCCGATCTGGAGTAAAAGTTACGGCGAATTGCAACGTTGTTCTCGGAGGGAAACTGGCGGATCAAGTGATCTAGTAAATCTTGGGGAAGTATTAGTTTCCGATATAAGCATATACGATCAACAAGAAATACACACTGATTGCCTCTAGCACTCCACTATGAAGATCACTTCGTCCAGAAACATAAGTAGTGATCATTCCCAGATCAACAACTTTGGTAAATTTTAGCTTTATCTCGACTTTGCTGTCTTCACGTTTATCTTCATCAAGATGTGCTTCAAATTTCCGCGACGTGATATTGACAGAAGACCTATTACACATATGTTAGCGCATGACTTTCATAGACTCAAGACAAATTCTGGATACTAACCATGCAAGCTTACGTCCATCGTAGAGCCAGAGCGATTTGGTAATGGCTTCAAGCTCCCGCTTAAAGCCACCAGCAGTCCAAGCTTTTGCGAGTACAGCATCTAGATTAGATGGTTGGCGATTTCCAAAGAATTTTCCAGAGACCTATGATTTGTGTTAGTTATCATTAGTACACCATGACTGAGAACACGAATATAGGACATCATTTTTTTCTCACGTCGTACTGATATATCTTCTTTGACTGGCTCATCTTGTTGATACAAAATTGATTGACCTCAATATCGATCTCACGACCCTTGGTTCCAAATCCGGGTCGCTTCGGGTAAACGATAGAAGAAGAGTGCTACAGAACAAGTCAGTATAACTTTCCAGATAGCTTTAAGTTGACTAACATCATTATAAGCATCTGAGGGGAGGTCGATGCGAGTGTTGCCACAAGCACCCTCATAGCAAAGGCGTAGAGTAGATCCCATGTTGATTTCGAGTGTCAATCGAGTAGAGGTAATAGTGCAGAATAGTATCTAATGACCCGATATGGATGCCAGCGGCAATATTGTGGGAAAATTCTATAATACTGATCAGCGATGATTGTGTTGGTGATAGTTCTTGTGATGATAGTGGCGATTATGGTGTCAACGTAAAATAGTAGAACTCAAAGAGATAGAGGATTGAACTATAAACAAGTAAGAAACAGAGGGAGATGTTACAGCTAGCCTAAAACATGAGTGCTAGAGTAATTGTAATGCCATCTTTGTTTACATCCTCGTTAGCTTTCAGAAGTAATTGCGTCATTGCGGCATATCTGGACATGATATTGCTAGCAGCAAAATCTAAGTATTTCGAAGAAACCTAAAAATACAACAATTTGCAGTACTTGTGTGTCAATATGTATCTTGAAATATGTCCTCAGATATATATTTGTGATAGCCAAAAGTAAGATTGCCGAGTATGAGAATATAGTTAGGTCATATGTGGTTAGTTAAGCATATTGTCAACTAATGTTCTGGAGGTGAAATTGATTTGAAAAAGCAAAAGCTAGTTACTTTCTATAACTACCGTATATCAATCATGCCCTATATATTCCATCTCTGGGCATGACTATCGTCATGCTAACAAAGTGTAAGACATAGCCA
The DNA here is from genome assembly GCA_001513805.1 of Davidsoniella virescens. Classification (NCBI taxonomy): domain Eukaryota; kingdom Fungi; phylum Ascomycota; class Sordariomycetes; order Microascales; family Ceratocystidaceae; genus Davidsoniella; species Davidsoniella virescens. The sequence continues at coordinate 22,790 of LJZU01000253.1, read as the reverse complement.
AGAATCGCATCAACATACTACTCCATGAAAACCTGGCGCTTTCTATCCTACATGTCAGCTGTCACCGTGGTGTAACACGCTTTACTTATACGGTTGTTGTACGTATCAGAAGTGCTCGAGTCCTAATGTCGAGTCCATTCTTCACTACTCAACCTTATCTCGACTAATATTTGTCTCGTAACTTGGCTCAATCCTGCTAAAACACCATGTCAATTTACTAGCAGAAACAACTATCAAAACTTCATCTCATAGATAGTGCATTATTACGCACTACTTCAGACTACATAGATACACCAGTCTCCTTAATTCTAGTAATGATATGAGGCTATAATAACTTTCCTCGGTCCTCACATAAGATGCATAGTACAACTGATACACATTACGATTTATTCACACATGTTTAACATGACGTAGTCGTGAATGATACACGGGAAATTCAATATGAAAAAATTTATTGTGTAGTACTATGCACTTTCCATGCCCTACACATGTTCATGACTCAAATGATTGTCTAGGTACTAGATTCTAGGATATATCAGTCACGTTCCAGTATGATCTCAAGATGTCACCGATCATAAAATTCCCACCGTATCAGTAGCGATATTGCTCATCTCCCTGTTGTCTATAGTTTCCGGATGGATAGCTTCTACGAGCGACCCCACCATCGTATGGACTTCTTGGAAGCTCATTATAGCCAAATCCAGTTTGGCTGTTGTTGTGACGATGACCAGGTACTGGAGGAGGAGGTCCTTGACGAGGGGCGGATGGATCCTGAGATGTCTTCCAAACGTGAAAATCAGGCACCTGGGTATTCGCTATAAGGCTAGCGAGACCAGAAGAATTTACCTTGAGCGAATCAAAGGATGCTACAGGCGGTAGAAGAGTGAGCAAAAAGGATATGTCACGATGAAGAGTATTCCCCTGTGCTCTACGTTGCTGGTCTAGGCGGCGTCCAGCAGCCCCCTTCAACGGAGACTCACCACGAGCAAATTTGCGTGGTCTGTTGTCCTCTGTTTCATCATTCGAGTAAGGCCGTTTGGGTGAATTGATGAGGTGGGAGTATTGCGGTGCCGGCGAAGGATCTTGGCGGAACAAAGGAGCAGGGCTTTCTCTAGCAGAAGGGGGTTCTTCTTTAGGAAGAATCGGCTGCATTATAGGCCGTTGTTGGGCTGCTGGTGACACGATGATCTGAGCTGATAACGGGTCAAATTTATCTGGGCGATCAGAGATAAAGCGCTTTTTGAAATGAGTGAGGGCAGGATCTTCAGGGAAGAGCTCCGCCATACGTTCCTCCAGCTTGGCGATTTGTGAAAGTTCTCCGAACCGAGATTCGTATGTATGGAAATAGTCATACAGGAGTTTAGCTCTATGTGCAATTTCAGGCTTCGCGGCCATACGATTAACACAAGTCTCAAATACGACACGGGCATCTATAAATTGTATGTCAGTTACTGAATTTTCTGTGTACTCCATGGTGTTCTCTTACTGGTTGTATCATCCTTGGAATGCAAGTACTTTATATATTCAAGCATGAATATCTCATCTTCTGGGAAAAGTCTGGCGCCACGCTCGTATATCTTTGCGCCAACAGAATCTTTGTAAACAATAGCCTCGATATTTGCCACTTCAACATACACTTCACTAGTCAAACGACCGCGAGCGCGGGCATCAGTGAATGCTTGACGAAGACCTCCTGAATGAGCACCACCTTTACCCTGGATACGGCGCATCGCTCGGATGAATGCGATCCAGACAAACGAGATTGTACGGGTTAAGAGCTGAACTCTGGTTGTGTATCCAGACTTGATGAAATCAATCTTCTGCTCTAGTGTTGGCTCATGTATGAAAGGATGACTTTCCTCCGATACATCGCGAGCTTCCTTTTCAGCCTCCAGTTGCTTGAGGCGTGCAGTCTCGGATTGCTCCTTGCTTTTTAGTAGAGCACACAAGTCATACAGCGTGTCAAGAACAGATAGGTAAGGTTTTTTGACTTCACCAGCGAAACGAGTCTTATTCGGATCATCATCACCACTAGGAGGTGAAGACTCGATGCGGTCGGCATGCTTCAATGCTAGAAGAACACTTTCTGGGTTTGCCTTACGACCTTGTTCAAGAATAAACATGCCCATGGGAGCATTGGTAGAAACATGGAGAATGCTATTATCAAAACACCAATCGGCGAAATCTACCCATGATTGAGGCCAGAATCGCAAAGCCATGAGAGCTTGGTTGTGAACATGAATTATCCGCTTTTTTAAAGCATCGTTATCATCCTCTTCTAGCACCAAAGGGTCGTTCTTTTCCCAAGTGATCCACTTGTTCCAAAGCTCTACTTGTTCCATGAACTCTGTGTAGCCATCGTAGCCTACAGCAGGTGCCAATCGAGGATATGATGTACGGTTTAAGCTCCGAGTGTTGCTTTCGACGGCGATGTATGCACTCTTGGCAGTCATATAAGATGGTGAATGCTCTTGGATGAATTTGCGACCCTAGGCAGATGTTAGAAACGGCAGTATGGTATTGTCAAGATATGATTAATTCACTTACAGTCATCTTATTCAGTCCCATCTCAAACTGGTCATACTCTTTCCAGATGGTGTTTACGTAAGACGTGGGTATGCTTATAGCACGTTGGTAAGCCTTGCGTAGCTGGTCGACTTTTTGTTGATCTTGCCACGTAGTTCCACCGACTTGACCAGGCCCATTACGGATAAATTGTATATAATCCAACCAGAGTTTACCGGAATCTTTGTCAAGGCCGATTTTATCCATGACATAGTCATAGGCTTGGGCTACGATCTTGCGTGCTTGGCCAGTAGCATCATTTGTGAGGTCGTTACGTCGACGAATATAGTCTAGGTATACTGTCCACAATTTGACATCGGTGACAGTGACAAGACAGACATTGAACAGCCGTTCAGCCTCTCCAAAATTGTTCATTGACAATTCAAGCTCCAGCCATTCAACATAAACAGCAGCCTAATAGTTTGTTAGAGACATGTATCGATTGTACTCATCAGGGGTCAAGACTCACGCATTGTGGAAACACCTCAAGAAACCTCTCATAGACCTTACGAAGATCCTCAATGTTGTTCAGAAGGCGATATTGTGCAATGAGGCCATTCCAAGCATCGATATCACCACGTGGGTCTTCCTTCAAACGTGCTTCGAGTGATGCAATAGACTGCACTGGCATAGGAGGCGGTATTTTGGCAGTAAATGTCATGGCCGGAACGATTTGAGTGGAAAAATCCTGGGGATTTTGAATTGGTTTTGTTATTGCTTGAGGCTCTGGATCGTGATCCCCGTCGTTTGTTGCATCTTCGGTTTCGATGGTTTCCGTGATTGTTTCCGTAGCATCATAAGAGCGGCTTTGTGATTCCGAGTTTTCGGTGTTGATCATTGGGTTGCTAACAGTATTCATGTGTGCAGGCTGCTCCTCCTCCACGCTCTCGTCCAGTACATACTCAGGTTCGTGAAGGTCATCAAGGTCTTCTTCCGGATTGTCACCCGTGGGATCGTGTTCGTCGTCTTCATCGTCTTCATCCTCATCATCCTCATCATCCTCATCATCCTCATCATCCTCATCACCCTCATCATCGTCAGAGTTATCGAGTATAAATCCGCCAGAGATCTTCGCCTGTGATACTTTTGACTTGGCAGAGGCGTCGGGTGTCTTTTCAGGAATTGGAATGGACTCTGGGTCATAGTCATCGGCGTCATCATTATTGGATTCCTGATCATCATCTCCAACGGACGGAGCTTCTGTTCTGTGCTCGCTAGGCTCATATTCATCAGAACCATTCATCTCTATATCTTTAGGGACCTCCCACGACGGCTCTTCGACAGTCTGAACCTCCTCTGGCTCTTCGGATGACATTTCTGGTTGCTGGCTCGGTAACGATAGTTATTGGATGGGATATTTCGCGGCAGATAAAGGTGTTTAGGTTTCTCAAGGTATGTTGTATAGAACTGCGAGATATAAGCTACAACTTTGGAGTAGCAATGTCTAGATAGATATGTTAGAATATATACTTAACGGCAGGTAGATTATGCTTAGCATGATAGATAGCATATGAGTATGAATGATATACGTGGAGTCGAGTTGCATACCAAATTTAACTTTTGATTTTGAAATATTCAACTAGCCGTGTTAACAAGGCCGCGCTCAAATGTGTTGCTCAAAATTAAGCTATTACAAAAAATTAACATAACAAGTTGCGGCTTAATGCGCTAGGATGCGATGCTATCGGTGGGCAAGTTAAAGAGGCAGCGTGGTTTTCATTGATCGAGTCGATATGAGATCGCTTTTTGTAGAACAATTTGACGACTTGGTTGTTATTATGCGACTGATATCAAACACATTTTTTTTAGAAAGGTTTCGATACTTTTAAGGCGGTGATTTTGTTCCATAGCCATCAAATAACTGAATAAGCTAGTAATATAAGTCAGCTTTTCAAGCATTTCTTCTTGCATCAACAAAAAGCTGGCAGAAAAACAGATGGGCTCAATTTTGAGACTAGCTTATTTCAGGCGGTGAGTATTGCGTCATGTGACTGTTATCAGGTCTGATTGGCTAGGATAAGCAAACTTTCAGAGCTTAGCTTTCAAGTCGCACGCTAATCGCGCGGCGCGTCTATCATAAGCAGGGGTTTGATTTTAAGGTTCTTTGTCTATACCAATTCAGCTATTAGGATCGGTGCCGCCAGGTAGGAAAGCTTTCAACGCGTTGAGCACCTACAAGCTTATGTAAGCTCCGGCGCGTTGCAGGACATGTGTCAAACTGCCGGTCTATCTTGTTGGCCCGGGTCAGGCCCAAAATAATATCCATGTCCAGATAGACGACAACAAACTAAGCTGGGAAGCAGACCAACGCTGCCTGATGTGTCCAACTGTCGCTCGGCCAATTGCTTGTTGATTGCTGTCATCACCCCCCTTGAGTACTAGATCATATCTCCTTTAGCTAGCCTCGCCTAGATACTGTAGGACTATTAAATTTGATAGGAGGATGGATCTGGCCATCTGGCCATGGTTCCGTAGCAGTTGCTGTCTTGCAGGGAGACTAACTTATGCGTTGTTGATAGTATTGAACTGTGATAGAAAATCATAACAAACCCTTACGTTACCATCTGCCTTGAGCTGCACTAAACTAGGTTCTTTCGGTTTTTTTTTCTCTCTGTCTAAGAGCTATATTACCCTCCACTTGGCAAACTTGTTCTTCCTGAGGACCATCATAAATCTTCACCTTTGTTTTCCCTCCATAATCACTTTTTTTTTCCTCCCCTCTTCCATCTGCCACTCATTTATTGCTCATTTTTTCTTGAGTTCCTTTTCAAAGTTTCACTATAATTGTACCCCTAAATCTATCTAATCAATACCACAACCATGTCTGTCGTTACCTTGCTTGGTGTTCAGGTTCTGAACAACCCCGCTAAGTTCACCGACAAGTATGTTTTCGAGATCACCTTCGAGTGTCTTGAGCCTTTGGATAAGGGTTTGTTACTGCCTACGCCAGCTTGAAAAAAACACCAATGCCTCTGAGAAGCTAACATAATGATCAGATCTCGAGTGGAAGCTCACCTATGTCGGCTCTGCTACCTCGTAGGTTGCCCCCCATCCGCTCTTTCTTAAGCTCTATCTAGTAAACAATTGCGCCATTCTAATGCATATATTTATATAGTGACCAATACGACCAGGAGCTTGACACCCTTTGCGTCGGCCCTATTCCCGTCGGTGTAAACAAGTTCGTGTTTGAGGCTGATGCTCCCGATATCAGCCGGATTCTGGATGCCGACATCCTGGGTGTTACCGTGATTCTTCTTACTTGCACTTACGATGAGCGCGAGTTCGTGCGTGTTGGCTACTATGTCAACAACGAGTATGATTCTGAAGAGCTCAACACAGACCCCCCTGCTAAGCCCCTAATCGAGCGCATTCGCCGTAATGTTCTCGCAGAGAAGCCTCGCGTCACACGCTTCGCTATCAAGTGGTATGTTTTTTAACCCTTCCCTAGCTTTGAAAATTGTGTACGAAGAATCTACTAACATCATATTGTCTTACAGGGATAACGAAGCCGCCGCCCCTGCCGAATTCCCTCCGGAGCAACCCGAAGCCGACCTTGCCCCCGACGAGGAGGAATATGGTGCTGAGGAGGGCGAAGATGAGGAGGAAGAGGTCGCTGAGGAGGGTGTTGAGGCTGCTGGCGAGGAAGCCGGTGAGGAAGCCGGTGAGGATGCTCAGATGGGTGATGAGGTTGTTGAGGGCGAGGTTTCCGACGATGGAAGTGAAGACATTGAAGGCGAATCCGAGGATGAATTCGAGGAGGAGGAAGAAGAGGTTGCTGCCGATGATGCCATGGATGTTGACACGACGGACGACAAGCCCCAAGCTTCCGCGGTTGCATCTCACTAGAAGAAAGATGCCGCTGTTCTTTTCAAACCACAGAAGAAAATGGTGGTTGCTTAAGTGATTGTTTATCGCTTTGCTCTGGGTCCCTTCCTGTCTATCTGTCTATTCCTGGTCATGGCGTTGTATTCCTGATTTCCCCTTCTTGACTCATGATCTTCTTTCATTCTTCTTTTCTTGCTGTGTGTTCATCTGCTCCTGTTTTCTTTTTATGCCTTTCACTATTTTTCGATATGATATCTCTTTCCCTTTATTTGATGAATGAATGAAGAGGGTTTGCTGCAAAGGCTCCCTATCACACATATAGATCCTGACTATTGATTAGTACTACCTAGTACGGCTTGGTGGGTGGCTATCTTGTGAGAGTTGATTATACATTTTTGGGGGGATTGCTTCTATCTTTTTCACCAATTGTCTTATCACTTTTAGCTTATCATCAATTTTCAATACAACAGAAGTACAATTCGTCATTTGATAGTCGTGTGCTGTAATGTATACCGTATATTCCAAAATTGAACTACATGACCATTGTACGATATTCCAATGGGTGTTGATTGTAATGGAAAGCATAGATACAGATATCATGACACTTACTATAAACATGCGTGGAATCGAAATATAAGATCATATCAGACTAGCCTGGGTGAAACGTCAATAAACAAGTAAGATGGCATTTACAGAAACATGATAGAAGTCCACAAAGAAGAACATCACGTATGAAAGATAGATATGAAACAGCCAAGTCAGAAACAAGAAACAAAAAGGTAATATAGGATACAGAAGATTTCAGATAGCGAAGGACTTAAAAAAATTCACAGCAAACATATCGAAACGACCAGACAAGATAAGCAAAGAACACAAAACGGAAGAGAGCAAAATGACACAAGAGAGGCAGAGGGGAATCAAAAACACGGAGGGATAAATGAGGAGGGAGTAAAATTGTCATATTAGGAAAGAGGGGTAGAGAAGAAAAAGATAGAAGTAACACAAGACAATAAAATTGGTATCTAAAGCAATATGCAGAGAGGAGGTGAAAGTGATGATGAATGGAAACGTGAGAAGAAATTGATGAATAGAGAACTTGACATGAAACCAAACTGCTCACAGAAACCTAGGCCCAACCGAGATAAAGAAATATAGGACAAAGAAGAGCAAACATAATAAGAAGCCAAAAGATAGAACGAAAAAGCGTCAAGATTCGAATTGAGGCGGGAAGAAAGATGCCCCCCTTTCGCCACTTCAAAATGCCAACATTGATTGAGGAGAAAAAAGAAAAAGGCATAGAGATAAAGAGTGAAGAGTCGGAACTTAATGAGATAGAAAGACGAAGGAGCCAAAGATAAGATGGAAGAAAATAAAACAACATCAAACAGAAAGTATCATGTCCAGATAGAACTAGACAGTGGAAAGAGAAAGATGAAGGAAAAATAATGACATAGGAGAATTGGAAAGATGAAGGTGAGGAAAAAAGAGGGTTGTTTTGATTGTATTTGGGTCATTCATCGTCATTAAGATTGCTTCTCTGGTGGAAAAGAAAGAAGAGAATAAGAGGAATTTCGATGGTGCGTTTTTAGTAGCACACAAAAAAGAAGGAACGGAAGAACAAAGAGATATGAGAAGACCAAATTGAACACAGAACTCGAGTAGATAGCTCATCTATCTACAAAGTTGGTATAAACAAGATGAAGAGAATGATGATAGAAATATAGGAAAGAAACAATTTTTGGCTCTTCCCATCATCCCATTCTTTCAACACCTTTCAGTATTCTTTTCATCCACCTGAGAAAAAAATAATATATGGTGATCATGGAGGATGAAAGGAGAGTGGGAATAATGAGTCCTCTTTTTGTTATCGAAACCTTTGTTCAGTTTCTGTTTCAGGAAAAGACAAAAACATGATTTACCAGCCCTTCTTGCGTGCAAAGCGCTTGTTCAGCAAGGCTAGAACTTTTGGAACGTTGAACTGTACGTATTCAAGGTCCAGCTCATCCTGGTTATCCTTTTGCATCTCGAGGAGATCATCTAGCTTGAGATCAAGCTCTAGAAGACCACGACTCCGACCTATTGAGAAAAGGATATCAGTTAGTATATGTAAACATTTTTATCTAATATTTGAAGAGATGAGATGAAAAAACCTACCCTTGTAGTGAAGCGAGATCACAAAGGTGCCCGGTAAAGGACTAGTGAAGTTGAAATAAATGTTGGCTCTTCGGTTATCAGGAACATTACTCTTCTGAATCACACCCTCCTTTTCGAGCTGTTGATGAGTGAACTTATAAGGACCCAGCACCTGCTGCTTCTGAGGTTTTCTTCTGGAACCCTCGCTCTGGGAACGAACATTATGCAGGTAGCTCTTATAAGTATCCAATTGCGAGACCAAGTATTGATTATGGTCACGGATAGTCTTGTAGACCTCATTTAACTTGTCGGTCTCAATGATGACACCATCCTTGAGCGAGCCTAGATGTTGTAGTTCCTGCTCAACCTCATCACGGAGCATAGCGAACTGATCACTTTTGTCAATGACGCCCAGCTCCTGAAGTTGTGATAAGAGCTCCATGGCACGGATACCCTTGCGGACCATGACGGCGTCATTTTTGCTTTTAGCAGCAGCATCGGCAATTCTTTCTAGACGCAAGGGAGTCTTAGCGATGGGGCTGTTAGATGGGATAGAGCGCATAATTTGGACAAAAACAGATTTAGCCTCCATGAAGAAGACTTCCTCCTGAGTGATGTCTAGAGCAGCTGTTAGATCATCGATAGCAGTTTCCCATCGACTGAACAGAGGAAGGTTGATGATTCTGTTGTCTTTGCGGGGTACTTGGGCAGGACTAGGTCCCAGCTCGTTCATAATGATAGTCAGATGGGAATTGCCGTCTTTGCAGAGCTCATTCTGGTGTTTTTGGAGGAGGTTATGCATGGCGTAAATTTCGTTGAGAGTGATGGAAAGTTCAAGATCTTTCTTCGAAAGAGCGACATAGTTATCCATTTCCAGAGACTCATAGAAATCCTGAACTTCGCAAAGATCCAGCATGAAGCGGTTCACACGGTCCTTGTTAGCCTCGATAAAAGGTTGGAGCTTAGCCATATACGGTTCTTTAGCGTAAGAAGGCTTGTTGGCAATGTTCTGAAGCATCTTGGCAATGAGAGTCAAGACACGGCGCGGCTTTTCTGACGGTGTACCATCGATCAGCATGTACGACTTGGGAGTGACGACGGCGGGATTGATGAAGCGTAAGAAGAAGAAACCACCAATCATGGTACAGATAGCTTGGTCGTTAGCATCTGGGTACTTGCGCTTGGTCAAACTGCGAATCTGCTTGCAGATCCAGCGAATACCATATGGTGCCTCTTCCAGGCCGTCGATGATGGTTGTCAGGAACCCATTGGCCAAGTCAGTCAGCATCTGGAGACGAGGCTCAATGGCACGGCGAACAGTATCATTCTCGGCTGCCTGCTCAGCAGTGACACCACGGGGCATATCAGGGGGAAGAGAACCTGTATCTTCCTCGATCTGCTCAATCATGCGCTCATAAACCTTGAGAGGGTTGATTTCCAAGTCCAAATCTTTCAGCTCAATCAGGCTATTGATCTTATCAGCGAGCACAGACTTGAGAAAGCTTTGTCCAGGGCCACGACGGGTATAGGTGGTCATCATACGTGAAACTGGAGTGTTGGCGCGTAGAAGTGACGAGTAATCAGGAGTATTATCGAATTGGTAAGTCAGTACCGACTGGAACATGGTAAGAAGAAGATGTTCTTCTCTGCTCTCATACTGGTTTCCGTAGATGGTGAACATGACGGTCTGAAGCAAAGAATCGATCTCAGCCATGGAGACAAGACGACAAAGGTGGGCGATATGGCGGGGTTCGGATTGTAGTAGGAATAGTAAATTTCCATACTTTTGGGTCTTATCGTCGTTGGGGAAGAAACCTTCCTGAATATCAGTGGCATCTTCGAGATGAGAGGCGACTTCGTTTTGCTACAGCCAAAGGGTTAGTATGAAGCATATGTTTGTATGGTACGTGACTATTATTTATATACCTCTTCAAGAGCCATGCGATTCTGGATCAGCAAAGCGATACGTGAATCGAGATAACGAACATCCTTTTCAAGTACGAAGTTCTTCTTGGACTGGGATGAAATCTTGGTCTTAAGGTCACGCAGAATCTTTTGAGCTATTTCGTGAAATCGAAAGTGTTAGCTAGCATGACCATTATTCTTTTTCGCGGGTGTTGATATTACCTTTTGCGAGGTCATCTTCGATTTCAAGCTCGGTTTCATTTGCCGACATTGACATGTACAGCGCAGACATGGAGATGCGCTTGCTCTGTCGAGCAGAGCGCGTACCGGAACCCTCATAAGAAGACATGGTGTTGAGGCGAGAGATAGTTTGGAAAGATGAAGTTGACGCAGTTGAGGCTCGAGATGTCTGAGATGGCTGCAGCATCACCGACATGGTGCCGATAGCAGGGCCAGGAAAAGAGGGCTATGTGGGAAAGCCCAATAACCTCGTTGGTTTACGATAGAAACGAAGCGTTGGTAGGTATGCACGTTCTTCAGTGGTGCGAGAGGCGGTTGTTTTGTGTTTGGCTCCTATAAGTACAGCCGACGAATTGTGCTGATTATGGCGGGCGGGAATGTACGGGCGACGAGTTTGTAGTCGCGATAATAAGTGCGTTCGATCGAGAGAATATACAATAATAAGTGAAGTGAATAGACAACAGACAATAAACGAAGCAAGACAAGGCTTTCGTTCTTTGGGTTATGTTTGTGGCGACGATCGCGACTATAATCTGAGCGATTGGAAAGTGCCGAGACTGTAAAGTTAAAATAGTTGCAGCAAGCAAGTCAAGTTCTAGATGACCAGGGCAGGGCAGAATAAAGCAAAGTAAAGCAGACAGAGCAAGGCGCAGGAGGGGATAGAAAGGAGGGCTTGATGGGAGAATCGGATATTGGGGAGAAGTTATAAAAAGTATAAAATAAAAAAAGAAGAAAAAAAAGGAAATCAAGAAGAAGGAGAGTAAAGAAGTTTGTTGGTATGGCACTGACTGGCAAGATAAAACAGCGATAGGCTTGAATTATGCAGTGAAGAAAGGAAATAACCACGGGTGTGTTCTACTATGTAACTATGTATGTTCTGGGGTTTCTGGGTTCTGGTTGTGGTTGTGGTTGTGGGCGGAAAAGGGAAAGAAGAAAGGTGGTGAGAAAGAGCGTACTCAGGGCCGCTGAATTGGATTTGACTTTGATTAATGGATTATACAAGTGGGTTCACAGTAAAGAAGGAAAGATAGCAGGGAATAGAGATAAAACTGCCATAGTGTGGAAAGAGCAAGGCTATTTACTTTCCTGGAAGCTGCAAACCTCAAAAGAGCGGGCAGTTACAATGAAGGGGACGAGAGCCAGCCGACAGATTCTAGCGACAACAAGACAGTCCAGGAATAAAAGAGCAAAAATCGATAATTAAATTATGCCACCGATACTAATCGGGTAATGAAACCCTGAACAAACTGCTGTGGGATCAACCTCAAGTTTTCAACTTTCTAGACAGAGACTGGACAGAGAAACCTATACCACAACAAAAATAATTATGAAAAGGGGTCCTTGTTTCGTCTCGTTTCCTCGATGGAACTTAACAGATTGGCGCGTGCGAGCTAGTAGAGTTGGAAGCTTCTCCGTTTTGAATGGCAGGAGCCAACGTTGGTGGGGACCAATGTTGAAGGATGTGCAAGAGCAAGAACGTAGGAATATGGACATGGCACGGTACAGCGGGCCTTCTGTATTATAGTGGCCAAGGCACTGTATCTGTTGTACATGGTATATGGATAATAGCAAGTTCTATTAAATCACATCAAAGAATCTTGCGATAGCCGCCATTTAGTTTTATCAAATGGAAGCAAACAGGAAAAACAAAACAAACAGATGTTCAGTACCTATGGCCAATTACGTAGTGCCTACTTAAATACTCGTCCTATTTTGCTCTATCTGGGGGGTCATTTACTTGCGCCCGCTAGACTAGACCAGTCACAAGCGATGTGCAAAAGAGGAACAGGTACACACTGTCCAATTCAAGACATGGGACCTCGAGGAAAAAGAAACTAGAGGAAACAAAAGGGAAAATTGAGAAATTAAACTAAAAAAAAAACCCACAAGTCAAAAATAAGACAATAAAATGGCACATATTATCAGACAAACTATGCCCAAGTCAACTAAACTCTCCATCTGTCTACTAATACATATCTGTATACACTAGTCACACATACATACTACAGAGATCCTGTTTCTGCATACTGTATACTGAGCCTCAAGCAGTCAGTTTCATCGATGCTTGCTTCACTCGACGAACTAAGTCCATTAACTACTTGGTTCACGTCGGTTTCTAAACGGATGAATACTACAACAAATCAAGATCCAGCTTAGTCGTGGAAAGTGGCGGCGACCAACATGAAACCAATGTGAGCAGGAGAAGACTAAGAGCGTGACAGCACACTGCAACTCTGCTTTGCTTCGTTTTTACTCGATAAATGAAGCACCCGCAGAAGATGCAGCAAACCAGCAAATCAGGTTGGAAGGTAGTGGATTGAGGCGGCCAAGACAAGGCCTAGAACTCTCTAAGAAGCCATGTGAAATGAGAGAACGGCCAATACAGAACTGGCCGAGTAATGCGATCAGGCTACCTGCAACTACAGTTCGTCGATTTATCAAGATATGGATATGAGGCTAGAATCGTGTCTAAGGTTTAAATTGAGCACAGGCACTGAGAATACATATTATTCGACGCAATGCTTACAAAGTGACTTTATGAGCATGATTGGCTAGGTTTTCTATAGTTGCTTAATGGGAGATACTATAACTAAGATGATTTTGACCTATTCAGATAATGATAGACCTAGAAGGATGGCCGGTTTTGATGGTTCGTCCAGCCGGACCTTGCCCTCTACTTCCTACCCAAATTTGCTTAAACAACCCCAGAACTGATTCATATCATTTTGAGGTCAGGATAAGTCGAGACTTCCCTTGAATCAAGCCACTAGATTGTGGCAGAACTAAGGAGATACACAGGCCACAGCAGTCTGGTATCTTGCGAATGACTAGGAACGCCAACTGATCGTTCGTGTTTGTAGACACGCTGTGGCAACTTTATGTCAGCAACCGCTCTTTTTTATTATTTTCTACTGTCACACAGGCGGCTCGATATCCAGACTCGGGGTCGATAATATCATGTGCGCAGATTTATGTCACGGCCAAGCAGGTCTTTAGTCCATCACGGCCTTTTTTCACCCGTTCGCACTGTCTCTTTATGGGTTCAAACACCAAGTAGAAGCTACTACCTACATACATACTGAACTATCTTACAAATTCATAGCTTCTATTAATCCTTGCTATAAGCACCTTGTTCCTGAGGCTGGGCCAACATGAAACAGAACTGGACCTGATTGTATCTAGAGGGGCACCGCATTGTCTAAGCGTCCATATGAACTCAGTACGTTATCTCACAAAAAGGCGAAGAAACTGGAGAAAATACCCGAATCCGGAATGTCACTAATCCCAGATTACACAGCCAGTTTCATCGACAAAAAAGAGTGCGTAGAAGCAATCTTGACGATTGTTTGGTAGCTACATATTTAAGCAACTTGGACAAGAAGCGCCTAAAATCATAAGAAAATGACATCACGACTCAGGCGTCTGCCGGTATCAGCACTATCATCGGCCGCCTGTCTAGTCGTAGGATAAATCAAGTACAAACGAAGTTAACGTCGGAGAATTCCCCATCCACAATAGGATTCAATGGAATCATAGACGGATATTACAACGGAAGAACAACTACGAATATTACGACAAACTAGACAGGCGGTCAGTAGTAACAGTATACACTACCTGATCCCTACACAATACAACAACATGTATATACAGCATCACATCATTATTTTCACACATTTGTCTATATAAATGCAGCCTAGGTAACCGGATACATGAATTTTCTAGGGCTCAATATTGGATCTCTTTAGTTCCAATGTATCACCTTTTTTTCCTATCTTCCCTATACAGGGACAAACGAGACATATGAGGGGTGTAGTAATCTCTATCTGTACATACATATACCTGTACACTAAACAGGCTGGAATAGCTAGTATTTCTAGCAACAGCACACAAAGCCGCCACAGGGCTGGATCGTTTGGTACACCTTTTGAACGCCTAACTATTAAGTATCCCGTCTGACCTTCTTGTTATTCCCTTTCCCGTATATTCCCGTCTATGGAAGTACATCCTACAAGAAGCAAACGAACTACATACTAATATATGCATAAATATTCCCTTTATCAATATCTCTAGGACCAATAATAATCTTGCAACCTACAACAGATCAACGAGAACTCTACAACTAGACAGCCTGAAGCGCTCCATCCTAAAAGAGAACTGTGCCGCAGAGTTGTATCTCAAACAAAGAAAAGCGGGATATACATTTGTATGTATACAATGTACTATATTCGAGGTTAAGGTACATATGTAGATAAGTGACAGGGCACACAACATAAGCCGCTTTGTTCGAGTAAGTCACTTACTAAGTACTACTACGGCTACGCAACCAAAAACTCGTCTAACCGTAATTACGATCTAATTAAAATGATGGGGGGACAAGTTCTAGTAGCCATATCTTCTTATTGTCAGGGCTATAGACAACAAGACCTGGATGACAAGTCTCAATATACATATCAAGAACTAGTCACTTCATTCAAGAGATACATATACAGATATAGCGGGTTTAACAGGCGTGTCATTTCCTGGTTGGGAGTTTTACTTGGATTGAATCATCAAGGAGGGAATATACATAACTATATGTGTGTATCTACGTACAATATGACATATGACTAACTCACTATGCGAGGAAAGTACGACAAGGTAAGTTGTGCTGTTTAGTTGTATTTGATGCTTCTATGACATTATCTTTGGGTTTATTTCATTTTTGTTCTCTCATTCAACGAAAAGTGTGGTCTCTCTTTCTGACACAAAGACTGATAAGACTTGAGGTAACGCCGAGATTATTTAAATTTTGCGCATGCGCAACAGTTCTTGGGAGAAGAACAGTTACATAATATATATGCACTGAATGGAGATCTTAGAGCATCTTTGTCCCCCAAATAATCAACCAGCTTCACAGTTTACTATTTGATTTTTCTCTTTTTCAAGCTCTCCCTTCGTTAGACGGAGGAAGCCTTTTTGATATTACTTATATTGCCGCTCCCTTGTCGGTTCTACGACTGCTCACAAAAGTCATTCTCCAGGGGGCAAGACCCCATCTCTCATCATCACCAACCATCCAACCCAGGTCTCATGTTTGACCATACCTAGGCAGCGATATTGCTAGTACAGGATACTTTGATATAGTACATACATATAGATCTAATCCCCATAAAAGATGTCAGAGGATTACTAGCAGATATCAAAAACCAAGTATGTATTTATCGTAGTTACTGACTTCATGCACTGAAAAGTTTAACATGTAAGAGAGGACTTACAACTTTAGATATAAATGCATATTTATTTAGTCATAGATACACTTTTCTATACTCTGGGATCCTTGGCGTATTCTTTTCCATGTATGTTGTGCACGCCTCACCAACTAAAACAACGTAAGCAGAATCATCAAAAGAGCGGCGTAATAAAAACTTGTATGCGGACGCTTTAGCACCTTGATCTACAGGATTACATTATTACGACAAGCAAGGTAGCCCAGTTATCTACAGGCCTTTGGTCCGCGATTCAATAAGATATCTGTATAGAAAGGGTATCATATCACCTTCAGAGTCAATTGCAATAGTTATGTCTTTTATAATGTGACGTAAGCCGACATTTATATGTTCATAGGCTTTTTTTTTTTAATTTCATGGGCTAGTATTATGATTTCTCTTCACCAAGTGATACATGCTTGCGGACTTAGTAGAGTATCAAGTTATCTTCAACTTCGAGACAAAATGGTAAGAGATGATGATGATCACAGATCGAGGGTTAAGAAGGCATTGACCATGTTAACCAATGGATTGATCATATAAATTTCAACGGTCTGCCGACTTTCCACGCAGCTTCTTCATGTTTCTCAGCAGAAGCCAGATCCTTGGACAAACTTAGCTAAGGGGGGCCTGGGCTTCTCATGGGCAAGGTCCCTTGCTTAGTACAAGTTTGTTGGGTTCAGAGGATGTCATAGTTCGATTTGCCAGTCTCTCGTCCTTGAAACTATGACGCAGAGCAAGAAGTCCACCAGAGCGAATAAAGGTAAGACTACTTTTTTTCCTTTTGAAATTGATCAAGGGAAACATCAAAATAAACAGGATCATATGACAACTTGTTTTCATCAGATACGAAGTTACTCATATGCCAGTCCTCTGATTGCGCTTACATGGTAGGTACAATCAAAACGAAGCATACGCCTAATTCGGTCGACAAACAATCACTAAAATGAAATCATACAGAGTACATAACTACATGTAGAGATAGCATACCAATAATGGCCAATATTGGAGAGCAACTAAATGGGACGGGTTAGAAGTCAGTGAGCGAGGAATACACATGAACACACTAACGCAAGAGAAGTGGCGGGGAAAGGAAGTAACAAACTGGCAATCAACTCCAAAATCCAGGGCATTGTCGGCTCAATTCCCTGTCAAAACATACTTTTTGAAACAGGTTGAAGCAAGGGGAAAAAGGCTCGCTTTGAATGATGTATACCCTAACCCTAGGTTCGTATACGGGAAAGTTTTATTTATACATTTAGTTATACGTATGTGTATGAGAAATGATTCAACATATAACTTATGATAAAATGCTAAAATACAATGATTAGACAAGATATATTGATTATATGGAAGTAGTTTTCATTAGTACTAAGGCTGATAATGAATAGCTTCCAACACCACTGTTGACGTTAACCTTAATTGCCTAGTAGATACAAAACTGCGTAGTAGTTACAGGTACTCATGTTCCATAATATTGTACATTAAACAAAGTAAGATCTATAATGAATAGCAGATATAGAAGCTGGACTAAGCTCTAGAAGTCTATATACAAATACACTAGGTATATCACGTTTTCGGCTTGGAATATATCTATAAATGGTCTCAGTTGAGTATAAACCTTCATAAACATTTGATCATATAATATTCAACTTCGACTCGAAACTCGGAGAATCTATTATCACGGCCGAGAGGACAGCTTGAAGCTGACCATCAAAACAATGGAAATCATGTGCCACATGAAACTGAAAGAAATGCCATTTTTAGAGTCAGCCGTAGCTGTGGACAAAAAAGTAAGCGCGGAATTAGTAAAATATGGCTTTCAAAGACAAATAGTGGCTTATAGGTATCTCTCACTACTGTACATGTAACACTGCCGCTTGTTAGTTTTATTGATTTTTTTTTCTTTCTTTCGAAGAAACGGGGCTCATATCTGTATGTTCAAGTGTTTGACTTTGTGCACGTGAAACTTGAAATTCTAATTATTTGACTTATATTCAAGAATCGAAAAGGATTGAAGTTGATGCCATATATATATCTGTTATTTCATGTCTTGATTCGATTGAATATATTAAACGACTACCTAAATCACTAAGACCATACGATGTTCTTTTATGTCTTCTTTTCTTTTGTTGTTTTATAGTGATATATTACGAAGTATAAAAAAAAAGAAAAACACTAGGCGCCGAATAGCGTTTGACTAAGTAGGAACACCAAGCGAATCGCGGCAACGTGCCTGAGTGGTTAAAGGGTATGACTAGAAATCATATGGATTCGTCCTCACAGGTTCGAATCCTGTCGTTGTCGATTCAACTTTTAAATGGTGATAGATGCTATCTCTAAGGCTTTTGTCTTAGATATACTTTTTCTTTTTGATATGTACGTGTATGTTACCTCACTGGTGATCTGCTGTGTTACACATTTTTCTAGTCACTGGTGTTATACTCCTTTGTTAGTTTCAGGGGTCAATTTTGCTGTATAGGACCCTTCTGTATTTGGCCACAAGATATAACATTAGGGTGCCCTGTGTTTTGACAACCCGATAGATCGCTAGTGGTTTTAGTGAGTGATTTAGTTAGCACTAGTACTCTAGTGTGCCCTGGACTAGACTACAAGTGGCCAGAAGGCCTTGTTTTTCTGGTTTTTATAGTTGCGGCTCGTAGATACGTTAGAAGGGGCTGTGTTGTTTCCAGAGCCTCGCGAATAAACGGCATGACGCATTCCAAACGAAATCCAAAACCAAACTAGGGCCTCTTGTCTAGACCAGAAACGGTTACTGGATAGTTATGTCTAGTGGGCTTGATTTCCCAAGATGGGCCTCTGGTTCTGAGCTTCGTAACTAGTCGTTACATTGTAGATCATTCTTCATCTGCAATCATCTGTACATATAACTGTTTGGAAACGCTGGATAGATAGAGAAACGTGAAGGTTATAGCTAACCATAGAGTGATATAGTGATGAAACACATATTCATAACTTGATCTTACAGATACATCCAAGCCTCTTGGACGATGATGTAAAAATGTGTAAAAATAACCTCGCGTGACATACATATGCCAGCCCATAAACTGACAGACAACCTTGCAAACTGCAAATCTAACTTGTATCTGTCATACTTGCTATTCCGTGAAAAACAACAGCAAAAAAGAAAACGACAAGAAAATCGGTCTGATGAGACTCTTTGACCCTAAGGAAAGAAGCAATGCTACATGTACATGGAGAGTAAAGCATGAAGAAGCTATATATATCTGTCTGACTTTACTGTACCTTGGTACTAATGGTTCTGAATACGACAAAGGCTATATAACACGGCAATCATTATGGAATGTGATTAAGAAGTCAATCGGACAAAACGGTGACCCTTGGCGATGACGCATTTGTCGGAAGGATATGATTCTTATTTGTTTCTAGCTGTTGACCAATCATGTCCGGGTCGTGTATCTGGAAAGCGCTAACCCGAAGTTTGGAGTAATGCTGGTCTATATGTACATATATATTGTATATGTACTCAACTTGCTATTTAGAAATCGGTTCACTTTAATCAGGCAAGATCGTAGTAGATTTAGTGTCAGTCTATAATATGGAAATTAACATTGGGTTTTCCCGTTATTAATTATACAACTACTGATCTGGAATCTCATGAAACATAGTCATGTCCGCATATGACATCTTGTAAAAGTGGTCGTTTCTCCGCAAGTCAAGATTTTGCATCATATAGTTGGTTGAGCTGCCTTGACACATAATTTCAAATCTAGAACTTATAATATAAAAAAATACATTCAGGCTTTATCAGATGACTGATGGCACAAGGCACTTGTTATGAACTAAGATGATGCAAGAAAGTTCGCTTAGGCGCCACCAACGGTAATACACAACTAGTACCTTTATGATAAGTATATTCATGATGGACATATTGCAGAGGCCTACAACATTGCCAGTCTTCAGAAGCAACACGGGATAGAGTGTGACAGTAGTGATCAGCTGGGGTGACTAGGCTCAAAACTGATATGTGATATATGCGATAGATTGCCTGCGGATCAAAAGTAAAACAAACTGTTTGAAGAGGCTGAATACTATTTTGGAATTATCTGTATATAAATAGAAAAGATGCCGTCTTTTTGGAATCATAACCTTGAAATTTCAATCAAAAGTATCATTACCGCGATCGCTGGCCAATAGAGATTCCTACTTATATCTCGAGATAAGCTAGAGATGCAACACTACTATTACTTCCACAGAGAAATGGTAATGGTGGCGGATAGGGACAGTTGTATATGATATCTTTCCTTACCACACATTTGTATAGATGTACATATTAGTATGTGGTACAAGAAGAAAATTGCCCAGAATTAAGATACTCACCACATCATATAGGCTGGTACTGATTGAGGGAGCACTAGCGTTTGTTCTTTGGCGACTATTGAATTTCATGTCTTTGAAGGGATAAAGTGAACCTTAGGGTACTTATGATACCGCCAATGTTGCATGAGTAAAAGACATGGTGAGCTATACCTAGATGAATGCAAGGCATTTAGTAAATGTATCCCTATCCTTCGTTGATAAACTGAAGATAGGTTTGAGTGATATGTATGTAGTTGCACAACGTCGAACTTTAAATGGACTGACCGGTCCTTGGATAGGGGCTTGCATAGACAAATGGTTGTGTGCAAGAGGCTGATAGGTGTGTGTGACTGACTCCCCAAGACCAAGTGTTGTTTGTCATGCTGGGTGACAGTTAGTGTCTCGAGGCGAAGTCCGAGTGAGTGATGTACAACAGAACGAACTTGATATTTCATAAACAGATTGAGGTCACATTATTGATCATTTCACTGACATTACAACTACGGTGGCTTTGCATGTGGAATGATATACAATATGGCAAGGCAAGATCGTAGCCAGAAGGCTACAGTATCGTATTTATAAAAGAAGAAAACAAAACAAAAAGAACTAAAAACAAAGGAACAACAAACAAGAAGAAGAAAAAAGACAAAAAACACTAAACTAGCATCAGATCATCAGATAGACAAAAGCGGCTCCGCCGACGATACCAGACCACAAGTCAATTCAAGTCGGGCATCAGAAAGGAGTTGAGCCAACTAGCAGCTCTAGGGGGATGATAGAAAAAAGACAACACAAGAAAAAGAGGATGGGGGTGTGAAAAGAAGCACATTTCACATGCACCAGGCAAGATATAATAAGTTAAATCTCTTACAGGAGAGGTACAACGACCATATCGATATCAGGAGCAAAGGAGCCATCGCTGACACCCTCGATAACGATGCTGTTAGCATCAGTGATAGTCACTGGCAGACCGAGAACACCGGCAGTACCATGAGTGGGGATAAACTCAATCTTTCTGGAAGGCGTGTCGTTGATGGTGATGTTGGCGAATCTGGAACCATTATCACTGTTGGAGTAGAAGATGCGCAGAGTAACCAAGGTTTTGAGGGTAGACAGGATGTTGGGGAAAGTCAGCACACCATCATCGGGGCCACCAATGAAGCCAACACCAACACCACCACTGCAGCCGGCGCAAGTGACATTGGCAGCACTACCGGAAAGCAAGGCCCAGTTGGAATCCTCGGCCTGGAGCTCTTGGAAGTTGTTGTTGTAGACAGCCGAGCTTGTGGGGCCATCACTGACACGGGGTTCCCAGTTGGGGAGGTTTTCGGGCAGAGTGACGTTGGTGCCGTCAATTTTCAAGGGCAGCCACATGTAGGTGCTAGTAGCCAGGTTGTCAGACACCCAGCGGTCGCCCATGTATATGAAGTTGTTGTTGTAGTGCAAGATGTTGGTGGTCTGCGACTCAAAGGTGTTGGTACCGACCGGTGCGAAGGTGGCCCATGCACTCCAGCCAGAGTTCAGGCTATTGGAGGTAGCGTAGACGTTGTCATTGGCATCCCAGCCAGTAAGGTGGCTACCAAAGATGTAGTAGGTGTCACCATTCTTCATCATAGCAGGCGCCTCAATGGAATCAGTCCAGGTAAAGATTTCTTCATTGACACTGAGGTAGTTATCGCTTAGTTTGTTGATGCGAAGACCAGTACCGCGCTGCATAGAAAGGTTAGTAACTGCTAGAACAGCCTAAGATAATAGTTGATACTCACATCCTCAGATAGAAGGTAGGCAGAGCCATCAGTGTCCTGGAACAGGTTGATATCACGGCTCTGGTGGCCAAGAGGCTGGAAACTTCCTTGGTACTCTATGCAATCACTGTTAGTTTTGCTATATCACCATTCTGGGATATATGTCAAACATACCGTATTTTCCACAGACAGTATCACTGGTAGCAACACCGGTCTTAGCTTCCGTGTAGTCGGGGTTGTCAATGTGCATCCACATGACATACTTGTTAGTGACCTTGTTGAAGAGGACCTTAGGGCGCTCAACAACACGTGATGGGCCAAGATCACCAGCCTCAGTGGTCTGGGAAAGCAGGGCACCGACGTGAGTCCATTGCACAAGATCAGGGCTAGAGTAGCAGTTGATGTTCTGGAAGGCACTGCCTTTGGTTTTGTCCTCACCAATGAGGTAGAAGAGGCCATCGACCTCAATCATACCGGCACCGTGAGCTTGGACGTGAAGACCATTGTTCTAAACAAATGTGCTGTTAGAAACTGTATTGCTTACTCATGATGTTTGATGGAGTTACTTACATCAGGGATAGCAGCTCCAGTAACAATTTGAGGGCTGGCGTAGGCTGGGGCAATAGCCATAGCGGCTAGGAAGAGAGAAGATTTGAATAACATGATGATGGTGTAACAAAAATGAGTAGAGAAGCAAACAGAGATGTTATATGATATGAGTATGAGTGCAAATGCAAAATGATGAGAGTCAAAGGTAAAGGACAGTGATGAGAACCAAAGTTCAATGAAT